>JAASGT010000088.1:0-51872 GCA_023334315.1 Globisporangium alternatum
GCGTCTAGGTCTTCCCTCTAAGTGTAGGAACGTCCGAGACGCTGCTTGTGGCCCTCGTACGAGAGCCCGAGATGCGCCACCTCGATGACCCAGAGCTCCGGTGGATACACTGATGGGAGATGAGTGTACGCCCCATGGCGTAGAGCACAGCGAAGTACGTCCTGGCAAGTTCTCATGACAAATTTCGCGTTGGGTCGACGTATTATGAACTGTCAAACGAATTCTGACTCATCATTGTAGTGACCAGCGCCGTCGACGGTTTCGGACAGCTCCACCAGCACGTGGTTGCTGTTACTTGTCAACTTGAAGGTGCTCGTTGTCATTCTGTCGCAATGATGTCGCCCTTGTCTGAAAAGAAACCCAGGCTGTTGTCGTCTCTCAGTATTCCTTGATCTTCACACCAACATGCACTTCATCGCGTCATGACAAATAGATTCTGGAATCAGTACCGTTCATTCAACTCACCTATTGCTCTTCGTTTGCAGTCAGTCAGTCATTTCGTTTGACGCAGCTTGAGTCGCGTTTGCCGAAAGTGGTGAGTCCCACATGCATTTTCCCGATGAATTACTGAAACTTGAGTGACCTGTGTTGCTCTCTCTGACCTTGCTGAATGTCGTCTTGCTGCAAACTATGTGGCGATCTACTCCTCTCGTTGACGCTTGATCTCTGGACCCGACTCGGCGCTCACAGCGCTTCCTTCTTCGCGCGCGCGTCGTCGATCTCCACCTGCCCACGACAAAAAGTTCACGACAGCAAACGACGCGAGGCGGCTGTCGAGACCAAAGTACTCCAACAGACTCTGAAACACGCGCTGCAAACGCTCGTCGTCACCGCCAACATATGTGCGCATGTGACGCACAAACTGTCGCGACATAGTGCCGAGAAAGTCCAAGCTGCTCGTGCCGAAAGCGGCCGTGCGACTCGCGGATGTAGCACGCAGGAAGAAGTCCACGAGGTCTGGGACAAACGGCTCGATCGGACGAATGAGTTGGTCCACAAAGCTGGACTGGCGGGACGGTTCAATCTGGGAGAGGATCGCGCCTGGAATGCCCTGGGACCGAAGCTGCTGTCGCAGCTCATTCACAAGTGAGTGGGACCACGTGCGGATCGTCGCGCGAGAGACCGGAGGCACGTCGACACCACTCACCAACGCAAACCCTGTCTGCGCCATTACTTGGTGGATGGTCACGGGGTCGCCGCTCAGCACGCCGAACAAAGTGGACGCTGGGATCTCGCTGATCAAGCGGTTCAGCAGCTCAGCAAAATTCCACGTGTTGGTATTCGTGTTGAGATCCGCAAACGAAATCGGGAACACCACCGATGCAAGGGGCGCACCGAGATGCGCGAGCGAGATCTGGGATCCATCGAGAACGAAGCCTGGCTGACCACTTGGCGCTTGTGCTGCTGCTATAGATGCTGCTGGAGTTGACGATGGTGGAGCTGAAGCTGGCGGTTCGGAAGCTCGAGCCTCAGTGCTAGTTCCTGTGAGTCCGGCGGTCACACCTCGAAGCGACTCGTTCATGCGTTCCAAGAGAGAAAACAATGCGTTGCCTCCGCCAGTTCGTCCAGTTTCGCCAGATCCACGCGCTGCATCCGAGCGTGAACTGGAGTGTCGCCGTCGATGACTCGATGATCTCCGTTCACCCGATGAGCGTCTCGAACTGCTGTTATCACCAGTCCCAGTAGCGGCAGGGGGAGCAGCAGGTGCATTGCCAGCGGCGACATTGGTACCACCAGCAGACAGGAGTGACGACAAAGTCACGGGCTCCCCTTCGCTCACTTGAGCAGTAGTTCCTCCTGTGAACGCAGGATTATGGCGAATAAAGTGGTAACGCGCAATTCGAGCCAAAATGTCTGCGGATTCGCCAACGCTCTGCAAAGTGTCGATCGTTCGGATGATCGCGGACACGGAAATCGGCGTCTGGAATCGGTCCGTTGGGTTTGTAGATCGCTGCTGCAGGTCTTGAAGAGCAACTGGCAACAGATGCAGCCGCGTTCGGAAATGGTCGAGCAGGATCTCCAACTGCGTCAGCTGGGACTGCAGGAACGCAGCGTCTGAGTCGCTGCTCGGATCCAGTTGCACTTCATCCAAGCCCGTGAAATCGTAATCTGAAATGGCACAACACAAGCAAATGAACAATCGAGCACGTCCACCACCTATCAGTTCCAGTGGACAGCTTCAACACCCTACAGCACAAAACAGCAGAGACTTACCCGAGTTCTCCACGTTCGATCGGACACTTTCCAGCACATTCTCTGAACGCGAGCGCAGGTTTGCGAGCCCCGTTGGCATGGTAGTGGAAGTGACAAAAGGAGCAGCGGGTGTTCTAGCTCGCGATGACGAGCGGAGTGATCTCAGAGACGGCTCGGCGCGAGACCGACGCGCTCGTGCACCGCCTCCAGCATTCGTTGCTACTGGGTGAGTGGTGAAATGCGCATAGGACGCTCGACTGGGACCGTCTCCCGGGCCTGCACTTGGGTCAGCTTCGCTGATCACAATGTGGCCAGGGACCATCGAGCCGTGCACCGCCGACGTCATGATGTTCGCGATCATGGAGCTCAAGAACGGCATGCTGACGCCCGAGCCCTCTGGGAGCGAGATCGTGGCACCCATGAGCACGTGGTTTGGCGCGTTCGATCCGCCAATCGTAGGATCTGGCTCATCGTTGTTGCGAGGAGGACCTGATGCTGCCCCGCCTCCACCATTTCCGCGATTGTCGCCACCGTTATCTCTGCTGGACCCGTTCACTGCACTGTTACCGCCATTTGCCGCACCTTGACCAGCAGTAACCGCACCCTCTGCACGCGCTACGAGGTGCAGCGTATGTCCGTCTTCAAGCGAATATGCCGCGATGCTCTGGCCGTTCTTGAGCACTTTACCGCGGAAGATGAGTCGCTGACGCGCAAACACGACGCCCGTCTCCACTGCAACGAGCTCCTTCAGCTGATCCACGGACGCATTGCTGCCGATGCTGATCGGGTACGTCGTGTGGTCGAGCGTGCGCACTTTGAGCGAGATCTGCTTGGTGTCACCCGACGAGCCGTCGTCTGTCGCGGCGGCGGCAGCGGCCGTTGGCGCGACTACAGTTTCACCAGCAGTAGCGACAGCAGTGGGTTCCTGCGCCGCGCTGTTTTCTCTCATATCTGCTGAGTGGTCTGACGATGGTGGCGCCATGCTTCCTTAATTTATCTTTCTTTCTTCAACCCTTGCTTGGCTTGCTGTCGACGAACGCAGAGTTCACAGGAGTCATTCGTGTTCAGTTCAAAGTCCGAGCGCGGT
The DNA here is from genome assembly GCA_023334315.1 of Globisporangium alternatum. NCBI lineage: Eukaryota > Oomycota > Peronosporomycetes > Pythiales > Pythiaceae > Globisporangium > Globisporangium alternatum. The sequence continues at coordinate 3,281 of JAASGT010000088.1, forward strand.
CTATCGCGTTACTGTATAGCAGCAACACACCGCATATGTACACAGGCAGATGCGCACGCAGCAGTAGTAACGTAATCCCACGCACGCACCTGTCGTCCTCGCACTCAGAGAGAGAGAGAAGGAGGAACACTCGTCGTCCCCGCGTCCTTCTTCTGCTTTCTCGACTGTTTCCGTATCGTGATGGAAAAATGATGGCGAAGGGGGAACTAGAAATGCGATATACCGTCAAATGCATCATAAGTACGATTAAATGTACGCAATCACACGTGCAAAGTACGATTTCTGGATGAAAAAGGCAACTCCGCACTCACTCATCACGGCTCGCGGACGGCGGCGGCGCCTCCATAACAGCAGCACCAGCGTCACCGTCACTTGCTCGCCTGCTAGAGCTCAGTGTGGCCCCGATGGCGCTCACGAGTGCCTTGTCCTCGCGCGAGAGAGTGACGCCCAGTCGATCCGACTCGATCGCGACCTCGAGCGCCTCGACGTACTCCTCCAGCAGCTGGATCGGGTCCTGAGTCGACAACAGCGACTTGCCTGTGAGGTGCGGGATCTGCAGTACGCTGTTGCGCGGCACGAGCACCATGGCGGTCGAGTCCGAAATGCGGTTCTCCAGGCGCGCGTTCGCGTGCGCGATGGCGTTCGCAGTCAAGACCGTGTCGTCGCCGGTGATCGCCGTCGTGACCTTGCGGCCGCTGGAGCGCTCGATGGCAGTAATGACCATGTGATCAAGCGAGTTGATCTCGAACGTGATGTCGATTTTCAGCACCAGGTGCTTGGTAGCCAGACTGCCGTCCACACGGATGCTTGACAGGCGGTGCAAGCTCTCATTCGGCTTACCAAAGTTGTCACCCTCCACGACGTACATGATCACCGCCTGTTGGCAGTTGGCGTAGTAGAGGAACGACTTATGCACGGGGGTGCTGGTGTTCCGAGGGATTATCAGGATGCGCGTTCCACCGGCGCTCTGGATGCCGAGCGACAACGGCGTCACTTCAAGCAACTCGACGACTGGAAAGACGCCACTGGAGAAAGCAGCAGCCCCATGCGCTGGAGATACGGCTGGCGGTGGTTGTCCTTCCACCACCACCACCTCCTGGTCGGGAAAGCTCTCTCTGAACAGCGATTGAAGCCGTGGGATGTGGAATGAGCCGCCAACGAGAAGCACCGTGCTGATGTCGGCTTTTGAAGCCGAGCTTTCTTGGATCACGCGGTGCACTCGCTCGAGCACTTGGTGCCAAAGATCTCTGCAGAATGTCTCAAAGCCGGCGCGCGTGACCGTGTAGAACCCGAACGTGCCAGACGCAGGGGAGTCGATCCCGACAATCGCATTCAGCGATGATGACAGCAACTTCTTGGCCAATTCGCACGCGTGACGAATCTGATTCGCTCCTTTGGTGTAACATTGGCTAGTTGCAACGTTGTTCGTTCCAGATGGTACCACGGCTTGCGTCTTCTTGCGGTGACAGTGCGCAGCGATCCGTTCGGTGAAGTCACCCCCGCCAAGGTTCAGATCAGAATCGGCAGCTTTGACCTCGAATTTGTTGGCGAGCACGGAAACGAGCGCAATGTCAGTCGTGCTAGCACCAATATCAACGACCAAGACAAGCTGCGTCACTGGAGTGACGACGTCAGTGCTGATGCCGAGTCCAAATGAGATTGCTGCAGCTGTAGCTGTGCCGAGCAGATTTTCAACACGAAGTCCCGCAATTGCGCACGCGTTGCGAACAGCGCGACGTTGCGTGTGATTGAAGCCCCCAGGTACGCAGACCACGGCCAAGTCTACTTTGGCCCCCAGCATCGCTTCCGCTTTCTCCTTGATGCTCCGAATCAAGACCGCGAGCAGCTCCTCGGGGTGAAAAGTGCGGAGCACGGCGGGTGTGGTGGATCCGTTCCTGTTCGTGCTGATTTCGACGACTGCCCTATCGTTGTCGCCCGAAGCAATCTTGAACGGCCACTTGCTCAGCTCTTTAATATTCAAGTCCGACAATTTCCGCCCGACGATGCGCATAAAGTCGAAAACTGTGCTCGGGTCGCCACTCTTCGCGCGCCTCCTGGCTTCGGATCCCACGAGAAAGCCCGAGTCCGCGACGCTGACGTTTGCTGGAAGCAAGCGCATCTTCGTGTCACCGTCGTCCAGTTCCTCAAGCGGCACGTCGACGACGACGCCGTCTTTGTACACCGCAGCTGAGCAGACTTGAGCCCCGATGTCGATGCCGATGCACCAGGCCTTCTTCACATTCGTACCAGCAGACGTCATTACGCTTCTAGAAGCCAGGACCAATGGCGAACTATTGCGCTGTGCGCAAGGAGGAGAGAGACTGACGCTCAAGCAATTCAACTGACTGAGCTTTGCGTGGTCGCTGTCGCATGTCACCTTCTTTCACGGGCTGTACCGTGCTAACAACATTAGCGTGCCACTCATTCGTAGCATGCACGTGAAGCTATAACAGATTGCCATCGTGACGCAATGTGACGCTGCCGTTGAGCAACGTTGCGACGAGAAGCCTGCACATCAAACTTCAAGAACACGAATGGCTACAGAAGACCATCACTCCGTATGCCCGTTCGATTGTGAAGAGCCACACAAAATGTGAAACGACGACGCCAGCGTTCACGATCGCTGCAGGACTTGCAGCGTCTGCGTTCCAAATCCACTTTTGTGGCGACCAAACCAGCAGCAGCAACATGAGCATGGAAGCAACTGGCACTGGCGGCGGCGGTGGTCGCAAAGACCGACTCGAAGACATGGACTCTGTGCAAGTTTGCGTGCGCATCCGCCCGCTGAGCTCCAAGGAGAAACAGGAGCAGACCAAGAGTTGCATCCGCATCGTGTCATCGCTGGACGGTTTGACGTCAGCGTCAGCAATTTCGTCAGCACAGGCTTCGAGCGGCCCGCAGCAGCTTATTGTGGGCAAAGACCGCGCGTTCACGTTCGACAATGTGCTTGGAGTCACAAGCCAACAGGGGGTACGTGTTATCAATTGCATTTTGTGTCACAACTGTTCCTGATATTGACACCATTAGCTTCATGTGGCAACAGGACACGTACCGCCAGTGCGTGGCGCCACTCGTGAATGGCTTTGTTGAGGGCTACAACGCCACAGTCCTTGCATATGGGCAGACAGGCACGGGCAAGACGCACACTATGTCTGGCGCGGGCTTTGATGCCAAAGGCGACAAGAACGAGGACATCCAGGGCATCATCCCTCGAGTGAGTGATACTGTAAAGGAAACATTCTGGCAGTCGCTTAGCTGGTAAACTTAGGAAGAATGGTTACTGTGAATACAGGTAATCAAGGCGATCTTCAGGTACATGGAAGAGAATCAGCAGCGCGTCGAGTTCAGTCTCCGCGTCGAGTACATTGAGATCTACAACGAGGAGTTGCGCGATCTTCTTCACCCCGACACGCCATCCAAGGTTCACCAGTCAGCTTCACACGACCCTTACTGTTTGCTTTGATCTAACTTCAAGTCGCGTTGTTTGCAGCAACTCAACATTCGCGAGGACGCTGAGGGCAACATCGTGATCGCAGGCGTCAAGTCCGAGATCGCTCAGACGAAAGAGGCCGTGTTCAGGTACCTGGTCATCGGTGGTGCCTCGCGAGCGACCGGCAGTACACTCATGAACGAGCAGTCGAGTCGCTCGCACGCGATCTTTACCCTCATCATGCACCAGAAAGATCTCGCAACGGGCCAGTGCCGCAAGGCAAAATTTCACCTGGTCGACCTCGCGGGCTCGGAGCGTGCCAAGCGAACGGGAGCTGTTGCTGGTCGCTTTAAGGAGTCCGTGAGCATTAACCAGGGGCTTCTGGCGCTCGGCAATGTGATCAGCGCGCTCGGTGATGAAAAGCGGAAAAACGCGACAACAACTGCGACAACAGGCAACGGTAACGGCGGTGTCCACGTGCCTTACCGTGACTCGAAGCTCACGCGGCTGCTGCAAGACAGTCTCGGTGGCAACTCCAAGACGCTCATGATCGCGTGCGTGAGCCCTGCGACGATCAACTTCGAAGAGACACTCAACACTTTGAAGTATGCGAACCGCGCGAAGAATATCCGGAACCGGCCGATCGTGAACCAGCAAGCTGAGATTGAGGCCAAGCAGAAGAGTGAGGACGAGATCGCGCGCATGAAGGAGGAGATCGCGAATTTGCAGACCAAATTGCAGCAAACGAGTGTCTCACGGCCCGCGTCGTCGTCTTCTTCAAGGTCAACTGCGTCTTCAACTCGGTCTAGTACAAGCTTGAAGCATCAGTCACTGCCATCTTCCTTATCATTAGAAGGCAAGGTTGCCGGAATCGAGCAGCAACTCGGTGCTGCAAACCGAAAGCTCCGACTTACCACGGAGACTGTCGAGAGCATGCGTAGCTTATCGCTCGAGGCGATCACGACGCTCATCGCAATGGAGCGGGAGATCAAACCGCTCGGCAGACCGGTGCAGCAGCAGCTCAACGAGGTTGTTAAGCGCCTGAACGCTGTCATTCAGAGTGCAAACAGCTGCGATGCTGGCCTCGACGATAACAACAACAACAAGGACAACAGGCCAGAGCAAGATGCTGGTGAGGGCAATCACGACCTAACCTCGCCGCAATCAACCTGTGAATTCGACGACGAGAGGCTCAAGAAGATGACCAAGGAGCTCAAAGATGCAAAGAACGACCTCGCACGCGACGAGCAGATATTTGAAATGAAGAACGCTGAGATCCAGCGTCTGCAGGCGCTACTGCTCGACGCCAAGGGCAAAAACGAAAAGCTTATCGAGAAAGTGCAGCAGCTCGAGCGTGGTGGGCAGCTGTGGACGAACGTTGGCGTCAGCACTGGTGGCGCGGAGTCCGTTTCGATCCCGTCAGTTTCGGTGGTGGTTGCAGCAGCAGAGAGCAAGTCCCAGGACGACAACACCGACGACGACGACGAGCGCGCGACAACTGCAAGGACAGCGAGTAGCACTGCGAGCAGCACGAGTGGTGGACTTCGAGGTGCGAAAGCCACGTCATCACGCGGTTTGTTCACGAAACGCGGCGGCACTGCAGCACACTTTGATGGCGAAGAAGACAATGTGCTCATCGGAAATGGAGATGACGAGGAAAAGAGCGCACCTGGTACCAGCAGCGGCAAGGCACGAGAGACGGGCAAATCCAGAAGCGGGATCCCGACCACTGCAGGTGCAAAGCCGACAACTGCTCGAAGCAGCAGTCGCTCAGAGCTCAGCAGCAGCAGTGGAAGGAGCGATGCGGTCGCTAAACTAGAGAAGACGACTGCATCACTTCGGTCCAAAGTCGAGGAGCTGCAGCAGCAAAATGTACGTGGGAGTCTGATGGCTGACTGTGTCCTGCGACTTCGGCAGCCCACTAACAACAGTCTGTATCTGCATTACTTGTATCGTGCAGGGCGAGCTTCAGCATGGTCGAGAGGAGTCGAGTCGCCGCTGGCAGCTGGATCGACAGAACTACGAGCGCCAAATCAATGAGGCCGAGCAGACGATCGAGTCGCTGCGCAAGGAGAAACAGGCGCTTGAGGACACGCTGATTGAGGAGAAGAGCCACGCGTCATCATCTGCGGACGTAAAAAGTAGTAGCAGCGGTGTACGTCACTCGCACCGAGCCAAGGGTCTTATTCTGGAGATCGAAGAGCCTGAATCCCATGACGAGCAGCAATCGCCAGCTGATGCCAAACACCACGCCTCGAGACCAACAACAGCGCGTCCAGTGACTTCGAAACCAGATCAGCAACAACCGAACGATTCGAAGAGTCTTGTCTCCGTGTTTGAGGAATGCATCTCGCAGCTTGTGGAATACAACGACGCGCGCCGCCAGGTGCTTTGCATTATCAAGGAGAAGAAAGACGCAGAGCACAGCAAGGACGAGGCTGCGAAGCGCATCAATGCTCTCGAGATGCAAAAGATGCGCCAGAGTCTCTCGGTGCGAGAAAGCATCTCGGACGTTTCCAAGTCGATCCGTCTGATCAACGAGAAGATGCAGGTGGAAAATCGCACTCTGGAGGAGCTGGAACGACTCAAGAAGCTCAAGGAGCGAGCCGAGCGCAAGTTGCGAGGGCTGCGCAAGCAAGAGGAGCAAGACGAGTTCCTGGACGGTGACACCCAGCAAGAGCTGGCGGATCTAGTCGAGCTGATCGAGGATCTGAATTCGCACATCGCCTTCCAAGACTCAGAACTCGCGCTTGCACGCGACGATCTGAACGCAATCAAAATGCGCTCACGTACTGACGATGCGTCGCCGATTGACGGATTGGCGAACACGATCGTTCAGTGGCTCCGACCTGGAAGCAACCAAGTGGACGCGACCGAGTTTGTGAAGAAGATCTTGGAGGAGGTTTGTAGCGGTCTACTGACTTTTGAATCTGTGAAATTGGCGCATCTTGGTACTGAACTCCTGCGTGAATTGACTTTCAGGTGTCACGACTTCGCGGTCGTGAGCAGGAGCTTCTGAGTAAACTGAAGGAGCTCCAGAGCGTGGTCGAAGAGCGTGACACTGTTGTTTATCAGCTAGAGAGCGGATTGGCTGCTGCAAGAAAAGAATTTGACCGGAGAGTCGAACTGCAGCGCCAAGAGAGTGAGCTGCTTTCAAGCCAGCTGCAGCAGCAAGTTTTGGATCTTACGAGCCAGCTACAACAGCAAAAGCAAAAGCAGCAGCACGCAGCACTGCAACCCCAGAAGGTCGAGATAGACCCCGCAGCGCGAGACGACGAGTGGAAGAAAATGATCGTGAGCTGCCAGAAGAAAGACGAGTACATCACGGACCTTGAGAAGCACTTGGTGTTTTACAAATCGAAAGCCAAGCAGATGCAGGCGCAACTGCAGCAGCTCATCCGCGATTCTGCAAAGTGCAATCAAAACGACGAGGATGACGGCGATGATGAAGAGAGAGAGCGTGAAGGTGGGCACGAAGGCGCACAACAGCTGAAAAGACGCATCCAGCAGCTTGAAGAAGCCAATGACACGCTCATGAAGGACCTCGCGACAGCAAAGGTAGGTTTGGTGATTGCGCTCGACCATCGGGTATTCTGAAAGCGAGTCTAGATCTAATGCCGTTGACCTTGCTCTTAGATCTACCTCCGGTCATCGAAAGCAAGGACGTCAAGTGAAGGTGCGCAAATGGTGCGCATATCCAAGAGCGAGCTTCGCGAGCTGCCCGGCGTGCCTCCGCCACCAGCGTCGCATTCTCATCCACCGTCGTCACAAGTCACAGACAGCCGGTAAGTCGATTGCCATCAATAAAGCACTCTATTTCGAACAAACATTTTAAGTGTACTATAAATGTGCTTTTTTGGATTGCTTTCTTGAGCTAAAAGCGTCATACTGAATTCAAGTATAAACGACAAAACATAGTCATCACACCAGCAACACGGAACAAATGGCTCCAACACCAGCCCCGGCGACCGTGCTGGACGCGGACGCCGAGGCGGCGGCGCTGCGACTCACGCCCGCGGAGCTCGAGAGCGAGCACGTGCACAAAGTCTACGATAGCATCGCGCCACACTTCAGCCACACGCGTCACCACCCGTGGCCGCTCGTCACGGACTTTTTGGCCGCGCTCCCGGACGGCGCACTCGTGGCGGACGTCGGCTGCGGGAACGGCAAGTACCTGGGCGTGAACCCGCGTCTGTGCATGATCGGCGCGGACCGCAGCATCCCGCTGCTTACGTGCTCGGGCAAGGACAAGTACGTAGCAGTCTGTAGCTCCTGGGTAGTGCTGCAATAGTGTAATTGAACGTGTGGATGCTGGGTCTAACGTGGCAAATGATTGGATAAATGATTGGCTGGCTACAGGAACTACCAGCTCTTTGGATGCGATGCGTTGAAGGTGCCGCTGCGCACCGGCGCCTTCGACGCCGCGATCTCTATCGCAGTGCTGCACCACATCTCGACGCCCGAGCGCCGCGTCGCTCTCATCAGGTGGGCACCGCATTTCTGAGCAACTCGAATGTACCCATCTATGTTTTCTCATGACGCTTACTTTGTGATCTCTACTACAGTGAGCTTGCGCGGATAGTGAAGATCGGTGGCCTGCTCTACATCGTGGCGTGGGCGTTCGAGCAGGACGAGCGCTCCAAGCGCCAGTTCGCGCAGCAGGACGTGCTCGTGGAGTGGAAGCTCCAGGAAAAGTACGCGCCCAGCAACAACGAAAGCGATGAAGATCAACACCAGCAGCAGAGTGACCAGCACCAGGCGTCGAAAAAGAACCCTGTGCTGATAGCCAAGCACGCCAAGAAGAACGCGGAGAAGAAGTGGGTCGTGTACCAGCGCTACTGCCACGTGTACCGCGCAGGCGAGCTCGAGGAGCTCGTGAGGCAAGTGCCCGGGCTCCAGGTGCTCGCGTGCGAGTACAGCCGCTCGAACTGGTGCCTGAAGCTCGCGCGGATCGCATAGAGAGACATAGAGAAGCGAGTAGTGCATAGATAGGTAGATAGACAAGTCACGAGCATCACATGTGAAGCTTATGCCTGAATTCATTGGCGCTGGCTTACGACGTACTGCAACGGAATTCACTTGGTGCGTCTCCACCGCTCGCTACTAAGCTATTAGCCCGACCTCTACACTAGAGTACCTCTCTGGGAAGCTGGCGACGAGTCTTGCGGCGATATGAGCTTGATAGCTCGTTGCTGTCATTTGCTCCATGGTCGAGAGTGAGAGACGGCTCTCGGGGTACCTCTCATGCAGCCACACGAGCGCGTCGACGAGCTTACGCATTGCCACAGCCTCCATGGCGAGCTCCACGTCCACATCGGCGTGGACTTCGTATATCCAGGTCATGACGTGCTGCTGGCCGTGGGTTGCAGCCTTCTCCAGAGTACAGCGCGACCACTCACGCTCTCCGCAGTGTGCGTGGATCCACTGAAGCATTGCAAGATCCCCAGCTCTCGCGGCATTCTCAGACGCTGAGCGGAGGAACGGCGCTCTTGCTGGGCCTCTGTAGTGGTTGTAGAGCCACTCGACGGTCCCCAAGTGACCACTGTGGATGGCCATGCTGAGCAGCGAGTCTTCACTGTAGCTCCTGTCTCCAAAGTCGATCACGCGCGCGTGTAGCATCTGCACGGCGGCCAGCTGCCCCTTGCGGACTGCAAGCCACAGCGCCCCATTGACTCGGATGTCAGGACAAGTGGCGAGCGCCCAGTCGACAACAAGATCGCTCGCGTGCTGCGCTCCATATAAAAAGATCTGGTTTACAACGTTGTCGTGCACCAAGAGCTCCTGCCAATCGCCAGTGTCTTCATCGCGGTCAATTCGACAGCAAGAGCAGCTATATTCGCGACTTACGAGCGCGTCGAGTCGCACGTCTTCACTGTGTACAGCCAAAATTTGCTCCATCGTCGTGATGCTGTCGGGTGTGGTCATCGCGCGCTTGAGCTTTAAGAGCAGTGGAACGTCTGCGAAGCGGCGGATGGCGCGGACGACGCTGGGCAGAGCCGCGACATCTTCGTGCGGTCGAAGTACGAGGTCCAGCGCGAGCAGTCCGGACGTGTGCATCTTAGCTGCGTAATGTCAAGCGAACGTGACAGGCAGGGAGCACAATGGCGAGTTACCAGCTGTGAGATGCCAGTCATGATGGATTGGCATCGTTCAGGCTGTATCGATGAGATCATGAGTAATTGTCAGTGATCTGGTGAGTGATGGTGTCGGTGCTTGGGTCGTTCATTCGTCCCGAGCTCAGCTTAGTTAATGCTCCATTACAGTCTCAATGGCAACGGCTGTATTCACTACTCATTCTGCATTGTTGCTGCTTTTCTCCGTATCCTCTGACAGCTTGGCGCGCTTGAGCGTCGCCTCGTCCAAAGACTCTACTTGCTCTCCCTCATTCGAGCCGCGCGACTGCTTGGCTCTTGCGAGAAACGCCGCCTTGCTTCCGCCGCTCTTCTCGATCTCAACGCGCTTCACGTGGAACTTGTGGCCCTTGGACGTCAAGTGCGATGCCCACTGCTTCACCCCTGTGAATTTCCGCCCGCCGCAGATTTCGCACACGTTCTCAGCGTACTTCTCTGCCAGTGAGAGCTCCCTTGTAGCCTCAGGCTGGGCTTCCTGTATGGATTTGAATGGCGCTAGGATCGAACGCTCAGTCAGGAAGGCCTGAGCGATCTGCACCGCTGGTCCACCCACGAAGGTGTCCCACTGCGAGACGTCACTACTGTCCACTTGGTACACTGGGATGTTCCGCGTCACGAACCGGTTGCGGATCCAGGACAGCTGCCGGCGCGCGTACTGCCGCGTGGCGACATTGAGCTGCTCGACGCAATCGTCAAAGACGCGCTGGAGTTCAGCAGCCTTCGCTTCAGTAGTGTTCTCTTCTTCTTTAGCTGTACCATTAGGCGTGGCTTCCTGGGCTTCCAAGGCGTCAAAGTACGGCTGGAACTCCTTGTAGCCGATCGCCTGGAGGATGCCCACCGAGTTCTCGGGTTCCTCTTCTCCAGTTTCACTACCACTATCAGGGTTCAGGCGTGGCGGGTTCGCCTTCACAAGCGCACGCAGCGTCCTGATTTCGTCCGCTAGCCCTGAAGAGATCATCGTATCGACGCGCTTTGCAAGCCGTTCTGCGAGCGTGGGCTTGTTGCAGTGCACCCAGAACGCGCAGGCGTCAAAGTACTTTTCCAGGTTCAGACTCTCCTTCTCCTGCTTGGCGATGTGTTCGCTGTGCGGAATGCCTGTCTGCTGGAAGACTTGGAGACTGCGCTGCACCTTGCGCACATTGTTCACGTGCAGGCGCGCGGCCATGACCGGGTCCACCTCGCGTAGCCGAGCGTAGAGCTGCTCGGGCGTCTGGCTATCGCTCTGGAGCTCTTCGTGGGCTGGTGTTAACGGTATAGTGTCGACGTCGTCCAGCAGCTGCGACTTCCAGAGGATCGACTGCGTGTAGTACATGGTGCCGCCCACGACGATGGGCACCTTGCCACGCGCGAGCACGTCCTCGATCGTGCGCAGCGCGAGTTGTTTGAATGCGAGCACATCGCAGCGGCTCGAGGGCTCCACGATGTCGAAGAGGTGGTGCGGCACGCCCTCCTTCTCCTGCTCCGTGATCTTGGCCGTCGCGATGTCCAGGCCGCGGTACATCTAATGGATAAGGTGATCACAAGAGAGATGAGGGTGTGAGTGTTATGAGGATAAACGGAGTAAAGCAAAAGTGAAAGGCGCACCTGCATGGCGTCCGAGTTGATGATCTCGCCGCCGACGGCCTTCGCGAGGTCGATCGAGAGCTTCGTCTTGCCGGCGCCTGTCGTGCCCACGACCACGAGCACCTTGCGCAGAGCCATCCTCGTCTTGTTCACCTGTTCAATTGTGGTTGGTAATTTTGATGGGCAACATGTGAAATGTGTGGTCCACATCAACTCGACACGTTGGATGGCGCGAAGCGTTGCCATGAAGCGAATGGATACACATGGAGGATAACGAGGAGCTATTTGCAATCGAACTCGCGTCTCAATTACAGGTTGTTGTTCTTCTTGCTGGCCTTCGATATTAAGAACTCGCTGATGCTCGCGAGCTGACTGCGCTCCAGTTCAGACAGCTCTCCTACTGCTTCAGCATCGGTGTCTGTCGCGACGACTGCCTCAGTGTCCACAGCACTCTCGCCTTCCCCAGTAACGCTGTCATCACTGGCAACAACAGGCAGCTTCTTGATACCGAGGACGACCAGACTATTGATCCCAAAGAGCTTGCCAAAGGTCTTGGACGACAAGTGCAGCACGCAGACCGGCACGCGATGCAGGCGGCAGAGCAGCGGAATGTGCGCGAACACGAGCGACTCGGGGTTGTTGGCGAACACGACCACGCGCAGCTCTTGTCTGGCGATCAGGCGCGCCACCTGGTTCACACCCCGCACAATAAAAGACTGGAAGACAGCAAGTGATGGTGGTGTTACTGCTCGTGCTTTGGTGGCGGCGGAAATCACGTCGGCGATCTCCTTCTGGATGCGGTCGAGCACGATGTCGCGGTCCTCCTTGGAGAGCTCCTCGAACTGGGGCGTGGCCCAAGGCCGCTCGAGCGCCGCCTTCTGACTCTTCCTGCTCTTCTTCTTCTGCTGCTGCAGCTTGCTGGCATCCTGCGCTGAACGCCCGAGCTGCATGGCCACGCGCGCATTCTTCTTCTTCATGGTTCCTATCCGTCCTTCGACTGGTCCAGTCCTGGATGTGAAAGTTGTTGCATCCTTCGGTCAACATTATTCATTGCCTTGGCGACTTGTACCTTCGGTCAACATTTCTACATGAAAGCTCACGCTCTCCCGTGCGACATGTGCATGATCACACCTCTTCCAATATGATCCTCTCAAAACATTATTTTCTACAAATACATCACAAATACATTTTCAAGTAAAGTACTGTAATACACAGTTGTTTAGCATATATCATACCTTTGTTATATAATATACAAAATTATTCAGCGTAATCATTATGTTAAAGAGAGATTGCCGGTTTCCTGGTTCTTCATACAGCGTCAGTATCAAAGCAGCAGAAACAGAGAGCGAGTGCGGCGTCATGGGGCGTTTCTTGGGCGGATCGTCGCCTCCGGGCAGTGAGAACGCGCGTCGCGGGCGTCGCTACGAGGCGCTACCGGCCGACGGCGCGGACGACAGTGACCACGAGGACCGCGAGAGTCTCGGCACGGAGGACGCGCTCTCCCCCGCACGAGTTACGTCACCAGCAGCAACAGCAACGACGACGACGACAACGGTGCTGATTACGAGCCCTGTGGGCAGTTCAGCCACCGCTGCGGCGATGAGAGCCGCTGTTGTGGCGGCAGATAGAGAGCAGCGAAGTGCTACTGTTGATGTTGCTGATGGTGCTGGAAGCGGTGAGCACCAGGTGAAGTCGAGTGTGACGACTGAGAAGCAGGACGAGGAGAGGAAGAAGACGCAGCAGCAGGTGGATGACAACCAGGAAGAGGCGGTGGCGATCTCTATTCACGGTACGTCGTGCTGTTATATGATGAGTTTGCTCACCACACGTATTGCTGACTGTGCAATGATGATACTGATCATGTGCTTACTGTTGTGGTGCTTGTAGACGAGAGCAGCTTGGAGTTGAAGAGCGAGAGCCCAGAAGAAAGTGCAGCTGACTCTAATGCAACAGCAGAGACATCCGCTAGCGCAGAAGATCTGGGTCCGGACGCGATCCAAGTGCGCATCCTCGACCTGAACGGCAAGTTCTTCAACATCCCGTGCCGCCTCGACTGGCGCGTGTCGCTCATGAAGCAGAAAGTGCTCGAGAGCACGGAAGTGCCCGTGTCCGCGCAGCGCCTGATCTACCGTGGCCGCGTGCTCGAAGACGAGTCGTGTCTCTCAGAGTACAAGGTGGAGGACGGCCACACGATCCACCTGTTCGTGCGCATGAACCAGACGCCCGATCCAGAGAACCTAAGTGCAGACGCGACGTCGAGCGGCGCGGCGAGCGGCACTGGTGCCCGCCTGGACGACGGCTCGGGCATGACGATCGTCCACATTTCCAACGATATCATCTCGTCGGCGGTGTTCCCGTCCGACTCGGCGCGCCGCGTGGACCCGCTGATGCTCGACTCGCCACTGGGCAACTGCGCGCGCCGCGTGAAGCTCTGGAGCTCGTTCTTGCTGATCATCTACACGATGAAGGTCATGGGTCAGTTTGCGCTGCTCGCGAATGATCAGCAACTGCGAAGCCAGCAGCAGAATGGAGGTGGAGGCAATGCCAGCGCCGCAGAGACTGCCGCCGAGAGAGAGGATCAGCGCGAGCGCATGTACGACTACCCAGAGTACTATCACCAGGATCCAGTCGCAGGCGTCGTGGAGCTCTTGATCCACGCGTTCGGCGTGTACGTCGGTGGCGTCGGCTTCAAAGCCGCGCACGACACGGACATTCGTCCGATCCGCTTCTTCTGCCGCGGCGTAGCGTGGCTCGCGATGCTCACGATCGCCGAGCAAATTTACATCACGGTCCAGATATCGAACTCGGACATCCCGAACGAGCGCGTTCGGTACGCCTATGGGGCTCAGGCACCGTCGAAGGATGACATTGTGTCGGCCAACATTTTCCAGACGATCATGCTCATGATCATGTGGATAATCGCGATCCGGCATGCGTACTGGCACCAGGCCGAGGTGAACGCATACAACCAGTCGTTCGCAGCAGCAGCGATGAACGCCGTGCCGCCCGTGCACCTCCCCGAAGTTGTCTGAGCTCCACAGGATGGTGTTTGAGCGATCAGTCTCCTCGTGAACGAGTCCCAACATGAAGAGCGAAGAGCGAGTCCGGCTTTGCGTTTCAACGGAAAAAGCGAAGCGGACGCTCATTCAAGTGGAATGAGAAGGATCGAGCGAACCAATTCTACCAGCGCCAACCTCTCAGCCTCACAACGACAACCTGTAGATTTATCCCCGTAAGTACGCCCTTGCTGTTTGCTTTATCCCTCCCGTGCTCGTCAACGTGATATATTTCTTTATCAACAAACGACATGAACTGATGAAAATGCCTCTGCCCACAGCTACTCGATCACCTTTGAGACGTTTGTTTTTTCGTACGTTCATCAATCCATTGAATGCTAATGCCACTTTCATCAAATGCGTCTGAAGATGAACTTGAGATCCGAACTCTGCTGTCTATTCTTTGACGCGGCGTGGGATCAGCGAGCGGTTTCCGAATCTGTTCGCTTCTTCTCTTGCAAGCGACTCCCCCCAGCCTCAGACAACCAAAACGGAGGCTTTGCAACCGCCGAGCGACCGCGAAAGAGCTCAATTCGAAAGCCACAGACGAAGGAGGAAGCTCATCGAGACTTCATCCAAAGACAGCTGTGAGAGAGATTGACAGCCATGGCGTCGGACTTTGATGACATCTTCGGCGATCTCAAGGAGGACGAGCAGTTCAGCGCCACGCTGCCGTCGGACTTTGACGAAGCGAGCATCTTTGGCGACGCGAACAAGCCTCACGACGTGAACAAACCTGCTGCAGGTGGGAGCGGCGACGATGCAGCCGCTCAACCGCCTCCAGCTCCTGCCTTGGACATGGCAGTAGCACCAGTTTCTACTGCAGCAACCGCGTCATCGGCCGCGCCTTCGGCGTCAGCAAAGCCGCTTTGGGAGCAGATTGGGAATAGCGAGCAGGACGATTTCCTGTCCTGGCTGGACGACGGTGCTGCGCCGACGGAGTCATCGGCCGCTTCAGCTGCAGAATTCTCTCCTATGGTGGACGCAGCGGCCATGGACGATGTCAGTCTGGATGCTCCATGTGCTTCTGACACTCACACCAGTGAAGAAAAGGCTGTGGTGACGCCACCTGTTCTTCCCATCCACGTCGCTACCGCTCTTGCTGCTGCTAATCCTGAGACTCAAGGCGGTGTTGGCGGTGAACAAATCTCGCTCGACGACGATGACGACGACGATTTCCTCGAGCGAATCGTTGAGAACGCCAAGAAGAAGGCGAACTCGAGTTCGCGCGAGAGCAGCAACTCGTCGCTGCACATCAAGAGCCAAAACAGCTCGCTCCAGCGCGTTCCCGTGCTCGGTAAGCCTCACTTCTTGTGGTATCGCATCACACCACGATGATCTAACCTGTGAATATGCAATTGGTTGCACAGACTTTGAAGCGTTGCACAAGGTCTACAGTGAGACTGGAGTCGTCCCGTCAGCGTCACGCCTCGCGATGTGGCGCCACGCTCTTCATGTAAGTGGATTCCCAGCAATGCCACACTGTTCCGATCCCAACCTCTGGCCATGTCTGATAACTTGTGTGTGTGTGTGGTTTCAGGTGTCCGAGTCGAAGGAAACGATCTCCATGTATGCGCTCCAGACCACGCCCTTGGACCTGTCCAACCAAGCCCTGCTGCGCAAGGAGGTCGAGTCGCTCTGTGGCAGCATCTTCTCGAGCAAACTCTATCTGGAGATCGTCCAGTCGTCCGCTGCAGAAGAAGACACTGCCGATGGCGCGCGCCTGCTGTTCATTGACAACGCGGAGATCCTCATGACGTATCTGTGCAAGAAGCTGCAGATGGACGCCTATGTGGCCGGCATGGCGCTCACGTTCGCCCCACTGATTATCACGAGCGGGAACGACCCACTGCGTCTCGAGTTGGTCGAGACTCTACTTGTCGTCTGCCACCGCGTGCTCCCTCATCTGCCAAAGCACCTCACGACCCATGCGGTTGCGGATGCGAGACGCCCGCTGCTCAAGTGGCTGCTGTTGTACCATGCACCGGAGGTCGCCTTCCATCTGGACCAGCACTTCCACACGTGGAACCTCAGTGGCTCCGAAGCCCAGCAGCAGAGCGGCAAGCCCAGCCATGGCGTGATCCTCGACTCCTGGGTCGCGTCCATGTTCGAGTCCGAGAGGTATCACGACTTTGACTTCCTCATGCACGTCTGGGACTGCTGTCTATTGGCCGGCGACAGCAACGCGTCAACAAGCATGTGCTTCGTTCTCGTGCATCTCATCGCCTCACGTGCTGGGAAGAAGCTGTTGCGCATGGAGGGTGACCAATTGCGCCACTGCATGGGGCAGACGCTGGTCGACGCGCTCAAGGACGTGGGCGATAAGCTTGGCACCGAGGTGCAGAAGCTCATGGACGCGACGCCTCCGAGCTTTTGCAGCAAGCTCCGTGAAGTCGGATACGCGCCACCCCCGCCACCAGCAACAGCAGCAGCGAATCCGGCTGAAACCCTCATGAAGCGCAGCTCGACGAGCAACATGGGCGTGTCGTCGCTCATTTCGGCCTCGGCGACGGGCGTGAAGGAGCTCTCGAGCGCCATGATCGACATGCCAACCAAACTGCTGTTCATGGGCACTTCGACGTTCTCCAAAGCCCCCTCAGCCGAGGCGTTGAAGGACGAAAACTCGAGCCAGAACGCCAAGCAGCTTTTTGAGCAGATCTCAGAAGCTGGTGAGAGCAGCTCGCTCGCGATGCGCCTCGCGGCTTCGGACGTGATCCCGCAGGTCTTTCAGAGCTTCCAGAGCCCCGCTGTGGACGAGAAGATCCGCTATTTCATCGTCGACTGCCGGTCTAACGAGGAGCTCCAGGGTGGCCAGATCCCCACGGCGTTCCACTTTGACCCGGATGCTGTGACGGACCGCCAGGTGCTCGAGCAAGTGCTCGCAACGCTTAACCCGATGAAGAGCAAAGTGCACCTGTGCGTCATGGGCCACGGCTACGGCCACATCACCGACGAGATCCGCCAGCAGCAGCAACAGCAGCAAGCTTCACAAGCCTCTCAAGCTTCGCCGAGCTCTCCGTTTGCGCTGAAGGAGAATTTCTTTGAAGCCTACGCGGCAAACCTCACGCGCGTCAACAGCGCGCTGCTGTTCCTGACCAAGCAGGGCTTTCCTTACGTGAGTGTCCTTGATGGGGGCTACGCTGCTGCACACAGAGTGCTCTTTGACTCGAAGGAGTTCACGGTGGACGATCTGATCGACCACAACGCCCCACAGTGTTCGTTCTGCCTGCACCACCACATCATGGCTTCGGCGTTGACCTCAGCTCCAGCAAGTGGTGCCACTAGTGCGTCAGCCTCCAGCTCAGCGCTTCCTAGAGTGCCGTCAATGGGCTCATCCACCGAGCCGAAGCAGGAATCGTTCAGTCGCAGCACCGTCAATGCCACAACGGCTAGCTCACGTGGCAACTCATTTGCCAGCATGTCGAGCGCTCAGCAGAAAGTCCCGCCAGTCAATGGCGAACTGGACGCCAAGTCGCTCTTTGACGCGCACGCGTCGAACCCAGGAGGCTCGTACTTTTCGAGCTTTGCTGGCGCGTTGAAGACCAGCGGTAAGACGCTCATGAGCCCCGCAGACTCGCTCAAGGACAGCACCAAGTGGCTCATGAAGAAGACCAACAGCAACAACAGCGGAGGCAGTGACCAGCAAACCAAGAACGGTAGTGGAGCACCATCTTCACCAGCAACTGAGCGCCCTTCGATGGCCGGCACCATGCCGAATTTCAACAAGCTTCGCAATTCGCTAGCGGCAATGGGCTCCGAGAGTCTTGATCTGCTCAAGAAAGCCGAGCAGGCAGCCGTGGCCAAGACGCGTGTGCCTTTTGGCGTCGGAGCTTCGTCCTCAAAAGCAACGAGTGGCAACAGTTTTGCCCCTCCTGCCGCGGGTGCTCATAGTGCTGGTGCTCGCTCCGGAGCCGGAGCTACTGCTGCCACTGGCGATAGAAACGCCTCGTTCCAGCGATCCGAAGAAGAGGTGTTCACGATCGACGACGACGATGAAGAGGACGACTTTGTCGGCGGCGGCCGTACCAGCAGCCGCACTTCATCCTCATCCTCAGCACGCAACGAGTCGTTCAACGGCCAGGGTGGTGAGCCGAACTCGCACCCTGGGAGCCCAGCAGCAGGGACAGCATTCTCGCTCCACAATGTCGAGAAGGGTCACGTCGGAGCTCTCATGAAGGGCATGCACGTGAGCCGCGTGCAGATGCTACCGTGCGTCGGTAGCCCGTTCTTCTCAGGCTACAAGAAGAAGAAACTCGGAGGAGCCCCAGGCGATGCTACTGGCGGTGGTGGACGCGTGAGCATGCTCCCTCGGCGCCTCGTGATCGCGGAGAATCACCTCGTGGTGCTCAAGGCCGAGCGCAACATGGACGACGTGTATCTCGTGAAATCGTGTCACCCGCTCGCGCACGTCGGGCGCATGACGTGCCTCAAGAAGAACGCGCTCATGGTGACGGTCTACTACACGTGGAAGGCCGCAGGTGGCCGCGTGCACGAGAAGCGCAACGCCTACGAGGTGCAGCAACGCGACGAATTCATTAAGGCCATCAAGGGCGCCATGGAGAAGATGTAAGACCTCAGTCGATCAATCTTTAGCAGCACGAGACCACTATGTCACGAGCCAGTACTATCACCCACCTCTCAGTTCAAGACACCTCGCCCAGGTCAGTCTCTCATGCACCTCCATTAATAGTAAGCTCATCACTATCACCTTCTCGGCTTCTGATCCAATACGTTGCCTATTAAAAGCGTCGCTTGCGTTCGCCTTCAGCATTAAGTGAGGCTGACGCAAAAGCACTTCTCAAGTCTTCGAAACAGCGCAAGGATCAGCGTATTGACCACCTCTCGCTTCGTCTTGAGACATCGAGTTCGTCCTTCAACGACAGAACAGTAGGAACTCACTCCCTCGAGCAGCAGTCGCCATGTCGGACAAGAAGCGCGAGTCGATGGCGTCCAAGATCGACGAAGTGGCCAAGAACCAGATCTGGCGCGAGCAGCTCAAGACCGAGTACCTCATGGAGAGCGCGCTCACGCCCTTCCAGTTCAACCCCAAGACCTGTGCGTATGCTGCTGTGACTCCTCCAGCCCAGTTGTTCGCTATGCATTCTGTGTCGCTGACAGTTGACTCTGTTGCTATCCTCCAGTGAGCTCGATCACGCAAAAGCCGACGCGCACGCACCCTGCAGACTTTGCCAAAGTGCACGAAGACGAAGAGACCAAGGCGCTCGGTTAGCTTGCAACTGCTCGTAAGGTCTGTTATCTGCGCCACACAGTCTTCCTCACGCATTCTTTTCTCGTTGCATCAGCCGCCAAGATGAAAGAAATCACCAAGAAGCCGTGTGAGAAGTATCCCATGCCGCTCACAGAAGCTCAGCGCATCGGGTAAGACTTCATTCGCTCCCTGAACTTCTTCTTGAATCGTACAGAGAGTCCTGATCACATCTTCTCTCTCTCAACTTTCTCTTGCGCCAACCTGCTAGCTGGCTCCACGAGATGGCCACGAAGGGCATTCGCGCAGACATGCACCAACGCATGTTCAAGGGACGAGGAAGGTATGGCAGACAATTTGCACCTGCTGGGCAAATCTTGTTTTCTTCATTGCGCTTATCCCACCTTTTCGTTTCTTTTTCTTCTTTGCCTTCATCAGCTGCGACGTCACCACATTCGCCGACACCTACTGCACAATGGCTGGCTGCAGCCCGTTCGCGGACAAGTCGACAAGATGAGTGTTCTCCTCCGCTCCGGTCGGCCAGGCTAAACTATTCTCTATTGACTACATTCATCAAATACATACTGGGAACCCAAGCCATGCGCGCACTCACACATACGTCTTGTCAGTCTTTCGATCTCCTTGGCTGATTGGGTCGCCGTCCAGCGTCTCTTGTCTCTTCTTTCTCGTGTAGTCAACACTCATCGCATCTTCGCGCTCCGCCGACTCAGGCGTCCAGTAATAATCCCGTCAGCGATCCTCTCCGCTCGATTCGCGCCGAGGAAGACACATCAGATGTCCCATTTGGCCCGATCGAGGACGCTAGACTCGAGTTCGACGACTGCTTCGTAATCGCTGGCAACATGCTCAGCGTTGGCGACGAGTCCGGCTCTTGCCCAGCAGAGTTCGACGTCTCGTCCAACTGAGCGAGCTGGTGGCGAAGTTCTTCGATATGGGAGAGCACAACGCGGCGGTGGCCCTTCTTCACGCGCATGTCGATGAGATCGTCTTCGTCAATCGTAGCGACGCCCCGCAGCGTGTCAAAGCCATCGCGCTCAAAGTTCTTGGTGTACTCGTCCATCTTCAGCGACTTGAGCCAGTTGTGGACCGCGTCGATGTCTGCAACAGTAATCCAGAGGGATTCATGTTAAACGCATGCCCAGATTTCAAAAAACATGAACCTATACAGCACATGGAACGAAGACGCACTTCTTGGACGCGACATAGAACCCGACTGGCTTTCCTCGTCCTCCATGTTGGAGCGGTAGCTGCCCTGGTCGGACGACGGGATGCTCTCGTCTTCGTTGTTCGAATACTCGTCGTTGCCTTCTTCCCACGCCTACCGAGTTGTTCAAGCACAGTGACACACGTAAGAACCTGCTGCGTGCAAGCAAAACTCACGCCCATTGGCACAAAACAGTACCTGAAGTCTCGAGGCGAGCGCACTATGACCAGCTTCAAACGCACAGCGAGACGGGGTTTTGTTCGTCTGTGTTAAAATCATGTCAGTCACTATCGATATGAAGACTGCAAGACAATTGAAATCAAGTCCAGGCACTCACCAAAGTCAACGAGTGGAAGCGAGAGGCGTCACGGGCTTTGCGAACGAGCCAAAACGCGCAATCTCTGTGCCCACCAAGCGCCGCACAGTGAAGAGCATTGCGTCCAAACTACAGATAAAGAGTTCAAATGCCAGCCTGAGTGAGTGAGTGGAGCCCAACAGACATAGTATCAGAATGAACACTCCGCACCTTGTCGGCGTCCGTCCAGATCGCAAAGTGCTCGCACAGGATCTTCAACGTCGACAGGTGACCGGACTCCGCCGCCCAATGCAGTGCGTTTTTGCCATTCTACAAACATCCGGAGTCAAAATGTTAGGCTAAGTCTAAAGCATTTTTGGCATTTTGAAATCTAAGCAAAAGTACCTTGTCGCGCATGTAACGGAGCGGATACGCGCCGTTGATCTCGGCGATGACGCGCGTCACTTCCTCGTCGTCGCCGTCTTCGGCCGCATGCACAAAGCGCTGCGACGTCTCGTACCAGCTCTTGAGGAACTGCACACAGCGCGTCTTGTGCTTGTCCTTCGCGACCTGGTACGCCGTCTTGTTGTCCTGCATTTCGAAAGAAGAAAAGACTGGTGGTGAGCAATCACATCCAGCTCGGCTAGCAAAAAATCGATACTGAAACCATGAAAACAATCACGTACGTAGCTCGTGATGTGCACGTCGATGCCCTTAAAGCAGAGGTACTGAACCACTTCCTTCCGCCCTTTCGACGCCGCCCAGTGGAGACACGTGCCGCCATACTGTTGATCACACCGACACACCAGCAACATACGCACATCTATCACATTAAACAACAAACCAGAGATAACCTATGCGCATTAGCAGAAAATGAATGGTGGGTAGCGTACCTCGTCGATGGCGTTGATGTCAATCGGATGCGGACATTCTTCCAGGAGGTACGCCACGACATCCAAGTGACCGTTGATCGCAGCTGAGCAGTGCGCATATCGTCCAAACTGCACGCATTAAACACACATGCGTGATAAGTGAGTGAACCCATTTATGAATCATACGAAGGAGAAATGTAGGCAAAATGCACCTTGTCAGGCACGTCAAGCGGCACGCCGTGCTCGACCAGGAACTGCACGACCTCGAGATGGCCGTAGAACGCAGCGTAGTGGAGCGCCGTTTGGTCCTCCTGTGGGTTTCGTTGCATACACAGTTCATCGCATTAGATATAGCCTAGAGCTTCGTATGCGCACAATAAAGACCGCAGACGAACGTACATCGTCCGTGACGCTTCGGTTAATGTTCGCGTGGCTCATGAGCCACTGCACGACCTCGAGCTGCCCCGACGCAGCAGCGCCATGTAGCGCCGATGCGCCATTCTACATATCAGCATCACACGGGCATACACGAGTAAGTAACAAAGCCCTTCATCACACGACAGAGTAGGGCACAAGCGATTGATCGCACCTGGTTGCAGTAGTTCACGTCTGCCTGCAGCTTCTCGACGAGGTACGCGATCTCCTGTAGCTTCCCGCGGTGCGCCTTGCAGATGAGCACGTCACCGATCGTGTAGTTCTCCAGCACTGCGTTGCCACTCGAGCCCATCGCGACCTGCACCACGACGCTCATCCAAGCGACTCGCGCGCTCTCTCGCGCTCGCCAGTTGATTGACACTCCTTTAAGCAAAGCCTGCTTCACGAGCGACTGGTTCCACCACGCGCGCGCACGTATCAACGGGCAGGTAGGCAGGTAGAAGACGAGTGAAGTGCTGTAGTCACCAGGGAAGATAGGCTCTTGCGTGAACTCTCTCTCGTGTGGCTTCTCAGCGGACTTGTCTGTTGTGAGAGTGCCGCAATATTGCACGTGGGAAAATGCGGTTTTGCTGAGTTGTTCGTACTTTAGCGAGTTGCTTGAAAGCATCGCCTTTCTTTCTTGGTGATTTGATGTGAACCTCTCAAATATGATTCGCGTTTTTCAGAGGTAAGTAAAGAAAGACGCTTCCAAAATGAGGTTGCACGAAGGTGTTGCTAATAATCGTACTTACACGATAGTAAACAGTATTGTAGCTCACATGTACCACTTAAACGGGTACACAACCTTGAATCCGTTTCACAGCATGAAGCCATTCTAAAATCGTGTGTTGCTTCAAAGGAAGCGGACGCCTCTAG
Source organism: Globisporangium alternatum (assembly GCA_023334315.1). Lineage (NCBI taxonomy): Eukaryota > Oomycota > Peronosporomycetes > Pythiales > Pythiaceae > Globisporangium > Globisporangium alternatum. Next base: position 26,349 of record JAASGT010000088.1, read on the forward strand.
TATCACCAGCCGCAGCTCGCGGACCGACAGCTCGAGCGGTAGAATAGGGATCATCACCAGACACGAAGCAGCACGCGTGCGTTCGCTTGTGGTTGCTTCTGTTATGTGCAATTTATCCCCATGCAACAAATACTGACGGCGGCTGCATATGTTGACACCAGGTCTCTCTCAGTAGGCGACAGCGCAAATGGGTGCAGGTGCATCGACGAGCGCTTCGGGCGAGGTACGTGTTGTACCAAGGTGTGGGCATTCATGAAGAGCATAATCGCAATGCACAGTCAGCTAATCTCTTGTGTGCCACTGCGTTTGCAGATAGTGATAGGCGACGTCGTGACGATCCAGATCGTGGATTATCCCAAGCGCGTGATCGGGGTGCGTTGCGCTCTTTACACCACTACTAGTGAGGAGCTCTATAGGGCTTGCTGCTAAGACTGATTTGCTATTTATTATATGTGCTACGATTAGCTCGTGGCGGATGTGTACGGCGACCTGTGCAGCGTGCAGGTGTCGAACGCGGAGATCATTCGCGAGATCCCGCGCGCCGAAGTGCAGCGCATCGCGTGCTGGAGCGAGATCGAGGACGGTGACATCGTCAAAGTGCGCGAGAAGTGCTCTCGGCTCTACCACGAGGCCACGGTCGTCGCCAAGAACGAGGACGACGGCACGTTCCGCGTGCGGTTTCAGGAGGACGAGGAGGACGAGATCGAGGACCGCGTCGAGCCCGACCGCATCCTCAAGCTCATGTCCGGCCGACTCGAGCAGAAGGAGTGGATGATGTACAAAGAGACGCCGGATGAATCCAGCGGGTGAGACACAAGAGAGATAAGAGAGGGTGATTGGCGGCATGTATAGTAAGTAGACCCACACGCCGACCAGGGACAAGCAGACAAGACACGCAAGAGGATAATATGCAACACCACCAGATCGATCGTGCAACTATGTGGACGGCTTGTCGTGATGATGAAACACAGTGCTGGGAGTGTGTGTATATAACATGCTGGTGGCTACAGGTTGTCTGCTGTGAGGTTGAGCACCGAGAGGTAGCCGCCGGTCGGGACTTCGATCTCACTGCCGACATTTTCGATTATCCACGCCTGCAGTTCATAATAGAAAGCCATTGATGATCCCAGCTCGTTAGCAACCACATTCTCCTAAGTGTAGGGGATCAAATGCAGGTGAATGCGCTGTCAGCGTACCTGGATCTTCTCTTCTATGACGTCCAGACTGTCGTGTCTCGAGAGCGCGATCGGTCCAATCACTTGGATCCCACCACCACCGTCTTCTTCCTGTTGCTGGCGTGTAATGAGCCCAGGAAGCGGGTCCCGCAGGATCAAACGCACCATCGCCTCGCTCTCGTGGTGCAGCAGCTGCGAGAGAATGGTCTGCCGCCGGATACTGTTCGCCAGGAGGTCTGTCATGTGCGGGGCAGTTAATTAGTTAGTAAGCCTCATAACACTCACTATCAGTCTCAATGTGACACCAATATCCACTGAAATGAATGGCCACCGTACCGTCCAGGAGCAATGACGACAATTTTCGCAGCTGCACCTTGGCGTCCGCGCCATGGTACACGTCCTCCGCTAGCCACTGGCAAAGCTCGCGATGCAGCGGGTTATAGAACACGCCCTTCTCCGTCAGCTCCCTATTCGTCTCCTCGATGACCTGCGGCACGAGCAGCGCGTGCGCAAACTGCCACGCGAGCACCTTGTCGGTCATCACCTTGCGGCGCTGGCGCTTGAGCTCCTGGGCACGCTTAGTCTCCTCTTTCACACGCTGCGCCTCTTTGGCGGCTGCCTCGAGCTCGCGGTCGGCGCGCGCAGCCTCCTCCTTGACGCTCACGAGCAGCGCGTGGTCGTGGCGGATGTTGAGCAGCTCCTGCTCCTCCTTGACCTCGGCGAGTGCCTGCGCGATCGTTTTGCTCACGAGCACGTTCAGCAGCGGCCGCACTTCCAGGTCAAAGTTAAACAGCTTGTCCGAGTCTTCGATCTACCGGCAGTTTGAATAGAAAGCCAGTGAGCCAGCGCAGGTATATGACTACCCAACCAAGAGCACGAGCAAACGAACGCACCTGGGTGGACGAGTCGACACCAACTTTGGGGCGCTGGAACGCGCCGTCGGCCGTCACGCCCTTCTGATTCGAGCGCGCGCGAGCCACGAACGCGTCCGTTTGGCTGCAAGTTTCGCGCTCGGGCACGGCCGGGAGCTGCTCCACGAGGTTCGCCTCGAGCGAGAACGGCGTGACTTCAATAGCACAAAGCAGGTGATTAGGAGCCGAGTTATAAAGACCATTAGGCGATATACACACATGTACTCACATGTGTACGAGGCGATCTTCTGCGCCTCGTAGATGCTCTTGGCCTTGTGTTTGCTTGTGGACGAGCTGCTGCTGCTGCCTCGGCGCTTCTTCGCGCGCTCTCGGTCATCGCTGCTGCGTCTCGCTGGTGATGACTGTGATGCATGCTATATATGCCGTGGTGTTGTTTTAGGCTTTCATTACTTAGACGCATGAACAGAGCCAACAAGCAGGATTAAAGGGTACTCACCCCAGTGAACATGCTGCCGCGCACTACGCGTGGATCGTGCATGATGTTCGGCGGCAGGAGTTTCCTGTACAGAACGCGGATTCAAAGAGTAGCTAGCGTCAGCGGATCGATAGCTTCTGCATAACGAATGCCACTGAAGTCAAGCGGCCCACCCTGCAGACTTAGTCCGACCCGTCTGCACCGCGCGCGGCTTGGACGAGTATGAGTACTTGAGCTCCTCATCGACGTTCATGGCAGCGTAGCTTAGCGGCGATGCGTCCAGCGTATCCACATCAAACTGGGCCTTTGACCTCTATCGCGCTCGTTGCGTGGCGATACCGTCAGGCGTGGGGCTCGTCTTGGGCGCTTGCGATCGAGATCAACAAAGGTCGCGACAGCCAAAGGTCGTCTAAAAAGTATCAAAAGAAGCAAATTTTCTTAATAAAATAAACTTTGTAAATGCCCAAAATTGAAAAAAAAAGTTCATTCATTTAAAACACTTTTTTAAACATGAATTCATTGGGAAATCACGTCGCAATCACGATGCTTTATTATAAGTAGTACAGGCAATACTCTCAAATTGATACACAAAAAATTACCAAAATGCAATGAATTTTTAAAGGGTATCAAAAAGATAAAGGAATAAGGTTTTACAGAAAATATGCAATTGCGGCGAAAAACCTAATTTAATTTGTTTTTGGGCATACGCCTAGTTTTGTTTTGGGATCTCTCCATTCCACCTTCCAACAACTATATATATATGAACTTGAATTGAAACGCAGTTTCCATATGAAAATGAAGCTTTTTGAAGCCTATTTAGCATACTGGGGTCAAGTAAAGGGCTACAAATGCGCGCAAAAATGCATAAAAGCGATGTTGGAACGATCTGTAACTTTATTACCTGTATAAATATATGAAAAGAAGGTGAACCTTTGACGTGAGCTTTTCTAGGAAGCAAGTCAACATAAGCAACGACAACAGAAGCTGTAACACTCAAGACGAGGTAGACGCAAGCGCGTCGCGACCACCGTCAGGTCCACATCCGCACCAACCGCCGCCATGACGATCTACTACTGCCTAGTGGCGAACAAGAACTGTCCGCTGGCCGAGTACAGCAACGGCGGCGACAAGAAGATGGGCGAGATCGCGCAGAAGCTGCTTAAGAAGCTCAACTTCGAAGAGGCATCGGTCGAGTCGGTCGCGTGCGAGGGCAAGACGTACAGCTACCGCGTGGAGGACGAGGTCGTCTACGTGTGCGTCACGAATGAGGCCTTCGGCAAGAGGTGCGCGTCATGTGCTCTGTGTGTTATGTTTGCTGGCTCAATAGGGTGGCGTGACGCTCAGTGTTTTGACTGATGATGATAAAACCGTGTGTTGTTCTGACTAAAAGCTCGGCGGCGCTGTTCTTGCGGCACATCAACCAGCTCTTTGACAACGAGTTCGGCATCCGCGGCAAGGCCACGAAGCTCAAGCTTGACCTGAACCGCGACTTTGCGCCGACGCTCAAGAAGCAGATGGTGCGTCCGTGCGTCTGCGATCATGACATGACATGCGTTGGTCATTTCATTTGTCTTTTTCAAGAGAAATGACTGTTGGAGCTCGTATTAGGCAGCAGTGGGCTCATGCTGATGTGTGTGTGTGTAAAGGAAACGTACTCGTCTGCGGCGGGCGCGGAGAAGCTGCAAGCGCTCAAGAAAGACCTGGACAGCGTCAAAGACAACGTGCATCAGAACATCAGTACGTGCACCACCACTTGAGCTACAGCGGTACTCTCAGTAGCCTGACTGTGCGCCTTATGACTGTGTTTGTGTGGCAAACTAGGCAAAGTGTTGGAGCGTGGAGACAAGATCGAGCTCCTGGTGGACAAGTCGGAGCAGCTCAGGTATGTTTGCATACATCTAGGGGCTGTTGGTCCAACTGGGTTGGACAGCTCAGCTAAGCTCACCTCTTGTGTCGCTGCCAATCTCCTTAGTTCGCAATCTGCGGCGTTCGCGCAGACGAGCCGAAGCCTCCGTCGCCACCTGTGGCTGCAGAACGTCAAGATGACGATCGCCATCGGTGTCGTGGTCGTGGTACGATATCTTCAGTCAGTTGCTCAGCATTGTGAGTATTTGCTATTATTCACTAACCTCTCTCGTGTATGGCATTACCCACTTTGCTGTTGGTGTGTAGCTCGTCCTGCTTTTGCTTTTCTTCTACATCAAGAAGAAGGTCACGTAAATTCTATCAACGATCTAATATTCTGATGCCCTGCTCTCTCGTGTTCCACTCGTAGTGGAGAGTTCGTCAAGTCTCTCTTGTCAATCGCTCTTGTTGCTGTGATGACGCGCTGTCATCATCTTCTGAGCCGATGATGACGACAGCAGGAGCTTCACACCGCAGAGCATCGACACAAACAGCACTGTGCTGCAGCCGCGGAAGAGCTGGTCACTCGTGACGTGGTTGGTGCCGCCCGTGCCCAGCACAACAAGCAAATTCGTCGGCAGTCGGAAGAGACCAAGCGTTGTGCTGAGCTTATCGGCGGGAAAGTAGCGACTGCGAAGCGTGCCGCAGCATGGCGTGAAGGCCCCGATGGCGAGCTGGTCATGGCACAGACACAACCAGAGTTAACAAACAGCCTTATCGAGTGACTACTCTATTGCCGAGGTCATTGATCGCAATGATCAGCACTCACCTCGAAGATGAAGAACGCGCCAAGAATCCACTTAAACGAGCTCGTGACGGTCGGAACGAGCAGCGTCAGCACGGAGATAGCGCAGAGCACGCAGACCAGTAGCTCCTCGCGCACTCGAGTGCTAATCTGGTCGAAGAGCTTGCCGCCGATCGCAATGCACAACATGAAGCTCGAGAACACCAGGCCACTCGGGAGAACTCCGGACGGCACGACGGCTTCCAGCGTCGGGTACCACAGGAACACTGTGTGTTGTGATACCACAAGCAACGTACACAAGGCGTCAGCAAATGGTGGCATTTGCAAAAGATTCAGGATAAGGCAACTTACCGAAGACGTACATCGCTCCGTCAAAGAGCGAGTAGCACAGACCGAGCGCGATGGCTTCAGCGCTCAGATGAGATCCAGAGTTCGAATTGGTATTGACCTTTGAAGCTGGAGAAGAAGATGGGGACTTCGTAGCGTCTGGCGAGCCGTAGTTCTCGGGCCAAAAGCAAACACACACGGCCGCGAGCGTTGTGACGGCCACTGCGAGGTGGAATGGGCCGATCTCACCGAACGCGTCAGCGGCGGCCTGGGCGGCAAAGCCCGCGAGGACAGCGAGGATGCCGTTGCCCTCGGACGCGATGGCGAATGTCTTTGGCAGGAGCTCTTCGGCAAAGCCTTCACAACATGAAGCGTCAGATCTCGACAAGCACTTCCACAACCAAGCGAGCAAGGAAAATGCGACTCAGACCTCTTGCGCGGTGCTCCGTGACCATCCAGCTCTCGAAGGCGGAGAAGAGTAGCGACGTGGAGACCCCCCCGAGCACGCGACCGACGAGCAGCACAGTCATGTTTGGCACATTTTCCAGCAAGTTGATCACGATCTGTACCACACAGCAAGCGATCAGTCCACGTGAGTTTGCGCGCGTTGCTGGGTTTATGATGGTACAACAATACCTCGAGCGTGCAGTACATCAGACACGCGTTGCGTCGTCCATAGCGATCAACGATGGGGCCGATGAAGTTGCCAAAGACAGCAGACGACAGGAAGCCCGTGAGGAAGAGCGCGCTCACGTTCACGCCGTAGCTCTGTGCCATTGGTCACACCACCACGTACGTCATTGCCTTTTCCCATTCTAAGGCAGCAAAACAACACAGCTAGGCGTGTACCTGATAGAGGCTGTACATGTGCGTACCCTGCAGCCAGTCAGCGAACATGATGAGGAAGTACACGAGCAGGTACTGCCGTTGGAAGCGCTCGAACGCGGCATCGCCAGCGCTCTTGCACTGCTCAGCGCGCGGTGAGGACGCCTGGGGCTTCTTCTTCGCATTGCTACCTGTCAGTAGCGCTCTGTCCGCCACGTGCAGCACGAGCAGCATGAGCAGCAGCGCCAGGCAGGACGCAGACGCCCATTGTGGCCACTGGCGCTCGCTCTCGAGCCACGTCGCGAGCGCGTTCAGCATGTGGACGCTTGTTGCGTGCTGAATATATATCTTTATGAATCGATCTCAGACACAGATACTGTCTGAGTCTGAGACTCCTATCTGATGCACTCTGATCCCGATTGTGACCAGTCATAGACGAGATTCAAACGGCGCCATTTCAAAAGCGGACACACACAGTAGCGAGCAGCAAGATGGACGTGCTGAGCTCCAAGACGATCAGCGAGAAGGACGCCGCGAAGATCCTCAAGAAGTTCGTGGACGCCAAGGAGGAGGAGGAGAACACGGACCTCATGGTGCGTACTGTGTGCGATACGCGTGTATTATAATGAGGCTTGTGCGGCTGCTGCTGAACTTCGAGATGAGCTCCTGAGTGGAGCTGCAGCGACTGTGTATGTGTGTGTATGGCGTGCATGTACAGGTTACTAACGTATCTCTCTTCTGCTGTTGTGCTGCGGACGTATCTAGATGAATGAGGAAGTGAAGTTCCAGCTGGCGCAGGTGCTGGAGCACTTGGAAGGCAAGCCGAAGCGCGTGGAGCCCGTGGCACAGGAAGAAGCCGAAGACGACGAAGACGACGACGAATAGAGCGAGCCATTTATGTATATCTCCATGCTTCACTCACTGCCTCGTCTTCCTTGGATGGTATGTATACTGCGCTGCAACGTGAACCAATCTTGACCACACGTGAAGGCGCGCGAGAGTTTCGGTGGCGAGCAAGTGGAGTCAAATCGTCAGTGATCACCCTGTCGAGTCGATGTCGCTCTCTATCCATTCTTCACTTTGCATGGTGCTGTTGTGTGCAGCCGGCTCTCGTGGTGCTCATTCGTGGAGCCAGCTAACCAATCAACCAGCCACGTCGGTGTCTATTGACGTACGAATATTTGACGGCCGCTGCAAAGAGAGCGAGCCTGGCGACGTGTCTAATGCGATCCTGGTGATCATTTGGACGCAACAAATCCGCCTGCATACTTCTTTACATCCGGACCAGGGCCTCGTCCATACATGTGCGGTCCATCGAAGTTCGGTACTTCAAGTAGTGCCGATTGATTGCCCGGGTCAGTGGTGGTTTTGAAAATTGTTGGGGTCATGAGCTAATGTGAATCGGCCTTATCAGCGAACCATAGCTAATCGTCATGCACAGCAGCAGTTGCAGTCTCCATCCATGGAGCACACGAAGCGTCGGACTACACCATGATCACGGCCACGTTGCGGCTTGCCGCAAGACGACACTGCGTAAAAATGATATCGAGTCAGTAAAAACTATGCTCACACGTCACATGATCTTCTCTGATTCGCTAAAAGTCAAGTATAAGATCTATGATTGGCTAAAATCCTGTTTTTAAAACAGAGATTCGGTGATTGTTCAGGACAAGACAGCACCCAGCTGGTGGGAAGCGCGGACGTGCAATGCACGACGCAGAGGCGCGGCGCATGAGAGAGAGAGCGCGTGCAGTTGCGTTGCTTGTCAACCGGTCGGCATGGGAAGCAGGCTCTTCTCTCCATACTGAGTGAAAGTGAGTCAGTCGCCCGCCCATCAATCATCCGCTTCATCGCGGTGAGTGGAAAGGAGCGCAGTCCTGGAAGAGAAGAAGCGAGTCCATTCTCGTATTCAACACCCGCCTGTAGAAGCCCAAGCTTAAGCCCAAGCGTAATGGCGGACCAGCGCGTGTCCAATATCCTCGCGGACTTCCCCGTGAGCTACAAGCCGTACCACGAGGGGCTGGCCAACAAGGCCACACCCACCGCGTCCGTGCGGCTCAGCGCGCCCATCGGCGTAGCCAACCGCTTCAGCGGCGACGACGACGATGTGTCGGACGACCCGGCGTGGTACTCGGCCCCGCGCGGCAGTCTGCAGCCGGCGCTGCCCTCAAGCATCCTGAAGAAGCACTCGGCGTCGTCGATGACGTCGTCCACCAACACGGGCGTGTCCAGTGCTCCGGCGTCCCCGCAGCTGTCGCTCGATGCGAATGCGAACAACAACAACGCCGGTGGTCGTGGCAGCGATGGCGCCGATGGTGACGACTACTTCCCGCCCATGCCACCGATGCAGCAGCAGCGGCGCTCGATGCAGATTCCCATTCCGATGCGCAAGTCGCGCAGTAGCAAGCAGGAGGTGAAGCGTCTGTCGCTGGAGAAGAGCCCGATCACATCGCCACGAGGCTCGTCTGCGGCGAAAGACGGAGGGCGCGAGTCGCTGTCGTTTGACATGGTGCGCGAGTCGATAGATCTCGCCGGCAGCGGTGTATTGCACGCGTCGGGGTACCACGAGAGCATGGACTTTTCGGCGAGTGGCGGCCTGCGAGCGCCTGGGTACCGCGAGAGCATGATGCGCTACCGTCCGAGCGACCTGAACACGCATGACATGAAGAAGAACCTGATGACGCGCGACTCGCTCGCCGTCGACGCGGCCGAGCTGCTCTCCAGCAGCCGTGGATCTGTGAGCCACTTTGGCGCTCGCCCCACTGAAGACGGACTCTCGGACTTTCTCAAGGCAGCGCGCACGGGCAACCTCATGTCGCTCAAGGCGTCGATTCAGGACGCGAACACGGACTTTAACGAGCGGGATCCCGTGCACGGCCAGACAGCGCTCCACCTCGCGGTGCGCTTTGGCCAGTTCGCGGCCGTGAAGCTGCTGTGCCAGAAGAAGTGCCGCAAGGTGCTCATCGACGCCGTCGACAACCGCCAGAACACGCCGCTGCACTTGGCGGCTGCAAAATCGCGCCGCGTCACCAAGTTCTTGCTGGAGCAGGGCGCGTCAGTCACGCTCGTGAACACACGCAGCCAGACGGCGCTGGGCGTGCACATTCTCACGGCGCGACGCGACGAGCCGATCATTGCGGAGATGCTGTTGCAGCACAAGGCGGACCCGAACGCGCCGCTGGACAACAGCACGCTGATCCACAAGGCCGTGGACATGTCGCTGTACGAGATCGCGTACCGGCTCGTGCGCTACGGCGCGCGCCTGGACATCAAGGACGAGAACGACAAGATGGTGTTCGACAAGGTGAACCGCAAGGTGCTGCGCCACCTATTCAGCAAGATCTCGTTCCCGCCCGTATGGGTGCCTGACGAGGAGCGCAAGACGTGCATGCTCTGCTCGCGCAAGTTCAACCGGTTCAGCATCGGCATCCGGCGCCACCACTGCCGCCACTGCGGGCGCATTTGCTGCGGCCAGTGCTCGCACGTGTCAGTCGAGAGCGTCAAGTTTCCCAAGACGTTCGAGGACCGCCTGAAGAAGGGCGGCGCGGCCACGAACAGCGACAAGAAGCGCGTGTGCAAGACGTGTAGTATTGTGTTCAAGGAGCGCGAGGAGCCCCAGGAGGAGAAGAAGTGGTCGGACGAGCTCATGCACAAGGTCGTGGGCTGCACGTGGGAGGAAATCGAGGGCCAGCAGAACGCGCCGCGACGGAGCTCGATCGTGTAAGTAGGTGGTGGTGCACGGCGAGCATGGACCTAAATGGTGAGGGGGCTACCGCATTATTGATGTCGTGTTATGCATGTGTACGTAGTGTGTAAAATATCAGTACAGCCCAAGTGAGTCAATCATCCAGACATGGTTCGTGACGCTTGTCCTCGTCGCGTCCGTCTTTCAATCTAGTATCAATCAGTCGAAGCAGCCAAAGGAGATCTGGGACATTGCAACTGTCGGCTTGTGCTTGAGCGTCGCGAGGCGCTCGCGGTACTGTAGTCCGTAGTTGATCTGCTCCTTCTTGGCGCGCGGCAGTTGCTCCGGTGGCGTCGGCGGCTTGATCGAGAGCTTCTGGCTCGAGTGGCCCATCATCATGCGGTGCGCCGCGGCGATCTGCATCGGACCTGGCACAGCGATGGGTTTCTTCTCCGCGGGCTTCTGCGCGCCTTTCAGTGGCGGGAGCGAGAAGCCGTTGTCGTCGTTGTTGCTGCCAGTGCCCTTACGGTGCTGCAGCGGCGCCGAGAAGCGCATCTGCTGCTCGTTCATGTGGTGCTGCGACGCGTCGAGCATCTTCTTGTACTTGCAGTGCGTGAGCAGATCGGGTGAGAGCGTCGGGAACAGCAGCGTGTAGTCGATGAGGTTCTCCTCGTTGTCGTCCGTTTGCGGGACGGCCGTGGTCTCTGGCCCAGACGCACTGGCACCACCACCGGAAGCAAAGTCGCTGATGGGCTTGCCGTACTTTTGCAGCAGGTTGCGGTTCAGCTCTTCCTGCGCGTTGCCGTACTTGGCGACGATCTTGTCCATGTCTCTGAGTCGCTCAGGGTTAAACTCCTTGTAGTAGCCCGTGAGTGCGAAGCGCAGACCCTCGGCGCTGAGCATTTGATGCCCTTGACCTGCATCACCGCCGGCATCACTACCACGTCGATCCCGTTTCTTTGGCGAGCTCTCAACACTAGTGTCCTGCTCAGGCTGCTCCTGCTTGGTTCCGGCCGATGAAGACGAGGACGAGTGGATATCTGGGAGTTGGTTGTCGTTGAGACTGCTATTGCTGGTGGTCGATGCGCCGTAGAGCCGCACCTGCGTGAAGCGCGCTTGCTCGGCGTCGTAGCGGTCCTTGTCGTCGGCCGAAATCTTGAGAATGTCGAAGGTCTGCGAGATGAGCCGCTCCTTTATGTTCCAGTCGAGCGGCGAGTCGCAACCAAAGCTCGGCAAGTGGTTCACCTCGAGCAGCCACGGTCGGAGACTCTCGTCCACGAGCACGTCCATGCCAAGGATCGAGAACGACGACGAGGACGACGACGATTCCGTTGCAGTCGCGCTGCTGCTGCTACTGGTTGTTGCCTCATTCGCGCTGGCAGGTCGAGTTGAATCGCCACTCCCACCGTACAGCTGCTGCGAAGAAGGACCCGCGGGCGAGGCTGAGACGCACGAGGACTTGCGCAGGTTCTTTGCAAAGGTCGAGCGGTACTCCTGCGCAAGCAGCGGCTGCACGGCCAGGATGGACTTGAGGCAAATGTCGCCGATCTTGTCCCAGAGCGCGTCCACGCGCTGCTCGTCGTACGATTCCTTGAGCCACGCGAAGAACCAGCGCAGCGAGCGCTTGCTGCCGTTGCCGTCCTCGGTCGCGTTCTTGTTAGTCTCAAAGTTGCTGGCGTGCTTGTTCACGGCGTAGTTGGTCAGGTGCATGAAGCGCTGCTCGAGGTTGTCGGCGTTCGGCGTCACGTAGTCCGCCGTGCACATGCGCACGAGTCCGTCCTTAAACAGGTACACGCGCAGCGGCGTGCAGGACGTGACGAGAACGTAGATTCGCAGATCGAACTTTTTGCCGGCAATCAGCAGCGGCCGCGCGATGTACTGCTGCGCCACGAGCACGTCGGCGCGGTTGATCTGGCTCAGGTTGCGCGTGAGGAATACGCCTCGGCCCTGGCACGAGTGATCGGGCTTGACGATAAACGTCTTCTGGCTCAAGCCGTCGGCGTTGAAGTGCGTTTGGAAGTCGTGGAAGTCGAACGGCAGGATCCACGTCTTGGGGCAAAAGTCGTACTCGTCCGGGAAGAGTTTCTTCATGCGCTCAAAGTTGCGCGCGAGCTTGGACTTGCGCGCGAGGTTGGACATGCCAGGGAAATGGTTCACCTTCTGGTACGGCAGCAGGATTTTGAACGTGTTGACGAAGTCGGGCACGTCGATCCAGTGCAGGTTGCAGGACGCGATGCCCGTCTTGTCGTTCTCGTCCGTGATCATCTGCCAGCCGCGGTCGCGCGCAATCTTGCGCACGACCTCGTACTTGCAGAGCGTCATGTTGATGCGCACGCGCTTTTCTTTCTTCTTGGGTCTGCGCGTCGCCGGCTCCATCGGTTGTACTGGAATTGCTGTCTGGACGAGGTGCTCTGTTACGCAGGCGGTCGCTGGCTGGTGCTTCTGCGTCTGCAGCTCGCTTGCGTCGCTCACAGCGTGCGTGCCTTCAGCCCAAGTGAGCGTCCGCTATAAGCCTGCAGCAGCACATTCGGCTTTGCACACACATATGAACAAGCTAATTATACAGCAGCCACGCACCATTGCAGTTGCGTATCTCTCCTCGTCTATTTGTAGCCCTTGCTTTCGACTTTCAAGCACAGTGATGGCAGAACGAACTTTCACCAACTTCCACACACATGGACACACAAGAGCAAAGTTCATTTTGACAACAGAGCGCTTAGTTCAGCGTCCCTGAATCGCTTTAGACTCTCTCTCGCACACACACGGTATTGCTTTTTACAATGCGCTTCGGATGATCGTGTTGAACTCGGGCTTGAGTGACGCACCACCGACGAGGAAGCCGTCGACGTCTTCGAGCGCAATGAGCTCCGCGCAGTTGGCGCCGTTCACCGAGCCGCCGTAGATGATGCGCACCTGTGGAGCCACGACCGCCGACACGTGCGCTGCGATCCACTCGCGAAGGTTCTTGTGCGCCTCCTGGGCTTGCGCTGGCGTGGCCACGACGCCCGTGCCGATCGCCCACACTGGCTCGTACGCGATGACGACGCGCTCCCAGTCCTTCTCGCTGATGATGCCCGCGAGCGCCTGGGTCTGGCGCTTGAGCACCTCGAGCGTCTGGCCGCCCTTGCGCTGCTCCAGCGTCTCGCCGATGCAGAAAATCACCTTGAGTCCGAGGTCGAGCGCGCGCTTGGTCTTCTTCGCGACGATCTCATCGGTCTCGCCGTAGTATGCACGGCGCTCCGAGTGGCCCGTGAGCGTCCACGTGAGACCAAAGTCTATCGGATGTGCCAGACACGGAGACAAACATGAGCACCCTCATCACTCATTCCACACAAAGCGTACGAAACCAACTATAGTATCCGCTCAAAACGTACCAAGCAACTGCTCGGCGGCGATCTCGCCCGTGTACGCGCCAAAGCCCGTGAGGCTCACGTTCTGCGCGCTCACGCTGATGTTCTTCTGGATGAGCTCCTGCGTGAGCTGCAGGTGCAGCGCCGGCGGTGCGACGATTACCTCCACCTGCGACGAGTCGATTTCGCTCTTGTTGAGCACGTCGATCAGGTCACGCACCGATTGCTTCGTGCCGTTCTACAGAAGCGCCGTCGTCATGATCAACACAGCAGTGAGCACCGAGCGAACACGTCAACAGAGACAGTCACACACCTATACGCAGTACAGGAGACCGACAAGCGCCACGTACGCATTTCCAGTTGCCGCCGATCACGTACTTGCGTCCGCCTGCCATTGCCGCTGTCTGTCGGTTGTGTCTTGCGCTTGAGCCCGCGGATCGCCGAATGGGAGCGTAGTGAGACCGCATTTGCAGGTTCAACTTGTTTACAGAAATATTTGAGTGACGTCGACGCGTCACAAACCAACAAACTAGTTTTTTGTCTTGATCATGACCATGTCTACGATAAAATGCTTCTCCATTCCAACCAACTCACCTCTGCTGGTGCGTTCTTGTAGATTCGCACGCTCAGCCATCGCTCTTGCTTTCGACAAACATAGCTTATTCTACAAGGGCGTCAAGAGGATCAGCTAATGGCTCGTTGTAAGCGAAGCGACTCAATTACAAAGCCGCATTCACCTTGCCTGCCTTCGCCGTTGCGAGGTCGTTCGTGAGCGTGTCGTTAGCTTCATCGAGTCGCTGAATGCGCCTTTTTACCTGATGTGGATTGTCATCTCCGACTGCGGTATTTCTCCATCTCATCGTAGCCATGGGCTTCGCCGTTACGGCTGCAGTTTAAGAATTGCGGACGAGTTGCAGAGCTGCTTTCCTCAGACACTTGGCAGGCGTCATGTACCGACTAGTCGTCGCTGATATCGATGACTTCAGGCTCTACCAACTTTTGCCTCTTCATCTTCTTCTTTGCGTCGCCTTGCTGCAATAATGATGTCTTTTTCGGCAGCGGTGCTGCATCGCCCTTGGACGAAGGCTTCATCAGCACACGCAGCTGGTTGTTGAGCAAACGGCGGTGCGACGAGCCCACGACCAGATAACAGATTGTGTTGTACGCTGTGTAGCTGATCTCAGGCTGGAGCACGTTCCTGCAACACAGAAGCACACACATGTCTGGTCAGCTCACAAGTCCACTTGCCCAAATATCAGCAGTCCAAGCTCACTTACAGAATCATGAGGTTGATGATGATGCGCTCGCACTGGTCGCGCGAGATTGTCGCTAGTGGCGGCTCCAGGCGCTCCCAGTCTTGGAAAAACTTCTTCGTCTTCAGCTCATCGACGAGTTGCTTCATCGTCACACGTCGCTCCCTGCGTTCATGTGAGGCTCATTAGATTCACCACCCTATGAATTTGACGAGAGTGGTTGATAGGAAATCAAACCTACATGCGCTTGGCCTCACTGATGATGCTGATCATCGCTTTCGCGTGCTCGGAGTAGTCCACCTCAGCGACGTCGCGCGCGCCTTCCATGCAGTGATCGCACGTCTTCTGGCACATCTCGACAGGGTCAAAGTCCTCTCTACACAGACACGATCACGATGAGCTTATCGAAAACAAGCAATACAAATGATAGATCATGAACACTTTACAAAGTACTCACTCAAAGTATTTTGCCATCATCCCGTGCCTGCAGCGCTCCTGGTCCTCGCCGTACTCGATCATCAGTCGCAGATTCCGCATGCCGCCTGTCTCCGCATGCACGATGTTGCACACGCGGATGACGTCGGGCGCTCGGTACATCAGTATACACCGCGCTGCGCTCCCGTCGCGGCCAGCACGCCCCGACTCCTGGTAGTAACCTTCCATGGACTACCAGCCGTGTCATGTGTCAGTATAACAGAGCTCTTTTCATAGTGCAGACACGACAAATTTCTCACCTTTGACAGTGTGTAGTGGATGACGAAGCGCACGTCGGGCTTGTTGATCCCGAGACCGAACGCGATCGTCGCGACGACGACCTGAAGACGGTTGTCCACCCACAAGTGGTGCGTCTCCTCCTTGTCCGCCATGAACGCGTGGTAGGAGGCCGCGCTGATGTTCTGCTTGCAGAGCTCGGCGGCCACTTGCTCGGTCTCTTTGCGCGTCAGGCAGTACACGATGCCCGTGTCGCTCGGTGAGAAGGATTGGACGAGCGCCACCAGACTCGCCAGCGCTGTCTCGTCACGCGCGGGTTTCTCCACAACCTGCAACACAGCGACGCCACAAAGTAATATAGCAAAAATGTGAATACCATCAGCTAATACCAACACGGAAGAGAGAACACGCTGTTGGCTCACCTCGTAGAATAGATTCTTCCGGAAGAACGACGTGCGAAAGAACACGCATCGCGGGATCTCCAGGATCGACTTGACGTCCGACACGAGGTGTGGCGTCGCCGTCGCTGTAAGCGCCAAGATGGGCACGGTGGGAAACTGCCGCTTGAGAATGCCCAGCTTGGAATAATCCTGCGGTGCACACACAAGAATACAATTCGTTATAACATAGCCAACCTAGATGAGGACCCATTGTCTAGCAACCACTTACGCTGCGAAAGTCGTGGCCCCACTGACTGCAGCAGTGGGCTTCGTCGATCACGAAGCGCAGCAGGCGACCGCTCTGGTACGCCTTCTCGAGCCGCGACATGAGCAATTTGCTCTTGATGATCTTCTCTGGTGTGACGAGCAGGATCATGAGTTTGCTCTGCGGGTCGATCAGCTCTCTGTGGATTGCTGTGGCGTCGGCTCGCGATTGGTCGCCGCACATCTGGCGCGCAGCTCCATCGCCTGCAATCGCATTGAACAGCATCACCTTTGGATGCAAAATAGAGCAGGGTGAGAGTCATCTATATGAAACCAATCGCAATACTATAATACGCACCCACCTGGTCTTGGATGAGTGATATCAGCGGCGAAACCACGACGGTGAATCCTGCACCCTTGCGCAATGAAGCCCATGAACATGTGTGAGTACATGCACAGAGCAATGCGAATACAAAGGCCGTTTGACATGGCGCTCACCTCATGCAAGAGTGCAGGGAGCTGGTAGCAAAGGCTCTTGCCCCCACCGGAACGCATGATCACGAATGTATCGCGCTTGGACAGCGTTGCATTGATCACCTCTTCCTGCACGGACCGAAAGCTCTCCAAGTGGAACTAACGTAACCAGTCACACGTAATGCAATATAAGAAAGCAGCATCAGTCAGCACAGTGGTATACATGCGTGCGCGCAATGCAAACCTCTTCTCGGAGCAGCTCCTGGACTCGACTCGTCCACGGGAACGCTGCTTTCCAATCCTGCATCGGCTCGTCGTCGCCGCCATCACTGAGCGCCAGCACCTGTTGCAGCGCACGCCGACGCTCCTGCAGGTGACTCTGGCGCATGAGCAGCACGACGAGCTCCTGCTCGACGCTCTCCAGCTCCTCCTCCACGAGCTCGAGCTCCGCCTCGTCGTCCGCGATTGCCATCTTCACGCTTTTCGTGTGCAAGTTTTCGTGATAATCAGTATGACCTGTTGATGTGTTCATAAGCAATTAGGGGTATAAAAGTAAAATTTGGATTAAAAGTATGCTATATGTGCAGCTTGGAATATATCTTTAGCTATACATGTAATCCATGTGCATCGAGTTGAAGAGGCGTTTTTTAGAAGCCAACAAGCAACCCCCGCATCGTTACTTTCGATCCGCGCGCTACGAGTCCGTGAGGAAGGAAGGACGGACGGACGGGGACATCACCACCATGTCGCTGCTCAAGACGTCGACGGTATGCGTATTTTGCTGCTGTATGTGCTAGTGTGGCTCTTGTTGTGGCGTCTGACTGTTTGTTGTTCTGCCTATGGCTCTTGTGCTGCCGTTCCGCTCTGCTTACTGCAGGTGAACTTTGAAAAAGTGTGGGACGAGATGCAGTCGCCGCTCGTGTCGCTCGTCTCGGGCGTACCGCAGACGCTCTCGAACGAGAAATGGCTCGAGATGTACTCGTACGTAGCGTTGTTCGTATCTCTGTTTCTGCTGGCACTGTTCTGTTTGGTGTATTTCGCGTACCGCTTTGCCGGTGTGGCTCTGCTTGAAGAGGGAGAGCTAAACAATAATTGTCTTCACGTTTTGGTGCGGAATGTACGTGCGAAAGCAGAAGCATCTACAAGATCTGCACGAATCCGGGCGCTCCGCAGGCAGAGATGCTGTTTTTCCGACTGAGAGGGCTCCTCGTAGCGAACGTGGAGAAGATCCTGGAGGTTCGTTCGTCTTCGCGTGTTTGCTTCCGTAATTATGTGTTGTCGGTAAACTGATGTGATCCCATGTGTGCGTGTGTGTGCATTGCAATCCACAGAGACTGCAGCGGATCGATGGCGAAGTTGCGTTCCTGAAAGAATACTGCGCGTCGTTCGAGTCATTTACAACTGGGACGGGCTACATCTCCGAGCTTTTCCGCTATCTGGTAATTTGAGTTTCCTTTACTTGAGGGTTCGCATGGCAGAGCTTACGAGCTCATGCGCCTTTTTATTCTGACTGTTCTTGTTGGTGTCTTGTGTAGAACCGATACTGGATCAGATACTCGCACTGCGAAACCGGTGAGGCGCCAGTTCCAGGAGTCTTTCCCGTTACCGAGGTATGCATCTCATGCACTAAGTCATGTTTAAATGCACAGCAACAGCGGCATGCACTAATCTGAGCAATCGCTTTCACCCAGCTTGCGCTTCATATCTGGAACGACATTGCGTTCGCCAAACTGAAGAAGAGGATCGTCAACTCGATCGTTGAGATTTACGACGCAGCCCGTCGAGAGCGCACCGAGTGCTTTGACAACGGAGAATACGTCGCTAAGACTGTTGAGGTACCTTTTTCTTCTACAAGCCGATATGTGGACGAGGTGTGAAGAATGTGGAAACGCTGATTTGTGGCAATTGATGCTGTGCAGACCTACTACGCGTTGGGCTTGTGCAAGCATGACCCGATGAGCGTGTACCGGAACGAGCTCGAAAGCCCGTTCGTCCAGGTACATTTGCTGCGAGTCTTCTCTGTGTGTTGTGTGCGCGATCTCACTGCGTTCTTGTTTGCAGCAAACCCTCCAATACTACAGCGCTCTTGGCAAGGAACTCATTTCGAAACTGAGCATCTCGGAGTACTTAAAAGAGGTCGAGCAACTGTGCATGAAAGAGCAGCGGCGATGCGAAGGACGGATGCACCGAGTGTAAGATGGTGCACGCTCTATGCTGGTGTTTTCCATGGCAAGAAAGCTAAACCTGTTTTG
The DNA here is from genome assembly GCA_023334315.1 of Globisporangium alternatum. NCBI lineage: Eukaryota > Oomycota > Peronosporomycetes > Pythiales > Pythiaceae > Globisporangium > Globisporangium alternatum. Next base: position 45,042 of record JAASGT010000088.1, read on the forward strand.
TGTGTGAAAATCCGTAGCACCGTCGCCGACATCCGTCAGACGTGCTGCGAAGTTCTGGTCGAAGCGCACACAGAGCGAATTTGCGCGGATGCAGAGACGTTTTTGGTGAACAACCAAACTGACGATCTTCATCGCCTCTTCATGTTGTTCTCCGAGCTTCCAAAGGAACACGCGCTGATTTCTTTCAAGGTAGGCGCCTTGCGTGGCTGAACTTGTTTCCTCATACTCTCATCGCTGACAAATTGTTGATGCTTGCAGAATATTCTAAAAAAATTCATTGAGCATCGAGGTCTCGATGTGGTGCGAAAAATGGGGCACGAGGATGCGTCCAAGAATCCTGAGAGCTACATTGAAGCACTCGTGCAAGTTCGGAACAGATACTTCGATCTCATTAAAGAGACGTTTGGCTTCAACGCGCTGATGAGGAGAGCGCTTGATCAGGTGAGTACTTGCTCACTCTTCTTGCTGTGTGGAGTCAACTTGATTAACACAACCGATGCATGATGAAATAGGCTTGCCGAGCGTTTGCGAATTCTCACCCAAAACTGCCTGAGCTGCTTGCAAGGTACACCCACTGCTTGATATCCCACGACAAGAAAACTGGTGCACATCATCAACTCCACCCAGCTGGCTCTGGAATACCGAGCACTTCCCTGCTTTCAGAGGAGACGTTGGAGAAGAAAATCGAGAATATTGGGATCGTGTTCTGCCTCATTGACGACAAGGATGTTTTCAAGAAATACTACGCAAAGTTCCTGGCGAAGAGGCTTATCAAAGGTACGAGTGCAGTCATACTTGACTTGTTGATATCATCGGTGGGCAATATGATTCACGGTGATTCATTTGTGTGGTTTAGGCACTTCGCTTGCAAACGACTTGGAGATACTTCTCATTCAGAAACTGCGCGACATTTGTGGCCACGATTTTGTTTCCAAGCTCCAAAAAATGCTCCATGACAAGATGCTCAGCAAGGTTGGTGAAGATGTTCATAATCCTCTGCCAAATTATGCTGGGGGTGTCACTGAATCTTGTGAACGTTTGATCAGGACCTGCTTGATGCGTTCACCGCGTGGATGGAAGAAAAAGACATCGAGTTGCGGAAAGACAATGAGAAGAATGCGATGGCTATCGGTTTTCACCTCTCGATGACCTACCATTGTGACATCCTTACCGCTGGCGCGTGGCCGATTTCAAGCACGACATCAGAATCGACGCTGCTGCTGCCGCCTGAAGTGGATTCCCACATTGCGCTGTTTACAAAGTTCTACACCGAGCGAAGCAGCGGGCGGAAGCTTCTCTGGATCCACCATCTGTCGTATGGGGTAGTCCAGTCCCACTGCTTTGACAAGCGATACGAATTCGCGCTGAGCTTTTACCAAATCATGATCCTCCTTCAGGTAAGGACTCTGGTGGTGTTTCGCATGCTATTCATCCACTAACTGGTGTTTTTGTGGATGTGTCTGTGCAGTTTAACGGATCGAAGGAGCTGAGCCAAGCTGCCTTGCAGCGCCTGACGAACATCCAGACGGCTGATTTGATTCACCACGTTGCCAGTCTTGTCAAGGTATGCCTTGCTCAATGCAATATCATTTTCGGCTACGCATGTTCACTCTTTGTACTGTATCGTTAGGCAAAAGTGCTGATTGCGTCAGGCGACGAGCAGAACCCAGTATACGCGTTGAACTTCGGGTTCACGAGCCGCAAGTTGAGGATCTCGGTATGTTGCCATTGCTGAAACAGGGAGGGGAGGCTTAGCTCTAAAAAATCACGTACTGATTGATCTTTGCAAATACGCAGGCTGTTCCGAGTACCCCGGTTGAATCTCCGAAGGCTGTAAAGGCGTCGAGTCGAGAGGTCGAAGAAGATCGAAAGATGGCTCTTCAAGCAGCGATCGTGCGTGTCCTGAAGACGCGTCGGGACATCTTGATGCCTCAGCTGAAGGCTGACGTGATCGGAATGCTTCGAGGTCAGTTCGCTCCATCTCCTGAGATGATCACCCAGAACGTGGGTATCCTGATCGAGAAAGAGTACGTGCGCCGCCACGAAAGCGACGAGCACCGACTGCTATATGTTGCATGATTTGATCGAGGTAATCCGAGTTGGCACTTGCATTTATTTCCCTTCTTTACTAACAACAGCATCGTCACCCAGCTGCAACTACTACTGTAGTTTGCAACTATTATCTCCCAAAACGCAATCAACACACGTGTAGCTTCGAGTCCTTGTACCCGTACTTCTCCTTGTACTTGTTGAAGATGCGGACAAGCTCGCTGACGTATTGCTGGTGGAGCGTGTCGATATCTTCGTGCGTTGGGTTGTCTTTCTTCTGAACAAGGATCGGCTTCCCGAAGACGTGGTTGACCGTCACATCCTTGTGTGGAAGCAGAGGAAACCAGCGAGACGAGCCGTAGCCCACAAGAAGCGCAACCGAGAGCTTCTTCGCAATCATGCGGCGGAACGACAGCAGGAAGCTACAGCAAAGCACAGCCATTCATCAGCTCAGTTAGTCACACGGCTGCACCAGATTAAGTCAAGCTCAGCAACCAGCAAAGCGTCAACGTACGTGGAGTGCGTGTACAGATCCGTCTCGCCGAAGGCGTAGCCCGGGACGATGGGCGTGCCGTACTTGAGCGCCAGGCGGATGTGGCCCTTGCGCTTCTGCACGTAGATCGTGTGGTCACCGCGCTGCGAGAGCATCTGCTCCGCGATGCCGCCGACCAAGATCACAAGGCTCTTCTCGTTCTGCAGCACCCTCTCAGCAACCTTACGATTCGCGTCGACACATCCGAGCCAGAGGAGGTACTCGCGGTAGACTGGGATGCGGAAGACGACCGACGCGGCGAGGTGGCGGCGCGACGCCATCGGCGACAGTTCGTGGAATGCTGTGCATGCATACAGGCAACCAGAGACAAATAGGATATTAGCGAACCGGTGAGCAAGCAAGCGTGCAACACCACAGCAGCATAAATTCGTACACGGCGTCGAGGAGCCCATCATGAGGATGCCGTGGTGCACGGAGACGAGGCCATGCGGGTGGGAGCAGTACATGTACTGCTTTTTCGGATCCACGGGCTCCTCGTACTCGAGCGTCATGGGAATACCCGAGAGATGTCTCTTGCCAAAGTCCGCGAACGCCGGCCAGTAGCGCTCGCCCGTGTACTCGGCGCCGTCGAGGTACGACGGCAGGTAGAGCGCGGTGAGTACCACGACGGTCGTAAGCGACACACTCGCGTCGAGCGCCTTGCACATCGCGAACGCGGCCACCGCGAACGCCACGGCCGTCGGCCACACAAGCTTCTTCTGCTTCTCCGCCATTGCTGATGTTGCGATGTGGTTACTCAAGACCAAGGTCACGGACACCAGCGGTTCTCCCGTGCGTTCCCTCCCTCCCGCCGCCGTCGCGTCTTTCTTGATGATGTTTTGACGTTCAACGTCTGTCATCAATAATCCTTTATATTTCTCTACCTCTTTATAAATAAAAGAGGCTCATTAATTTTTTATATTAAAGTTGGTTTTCGCATCAAATCAACCTTCTATAATGCATTTGAACTTGGGCAATTCTGTATTGCGTTTCCCTTCCTGTGGCACCCGCGATTCGCGTGTGACGGCGACACTGCGTCACAGTCACACGCGCGCACGCAGTGGTGTACCACTTCCGCATTCGCCACTACCTCAGCAGACAAGAGACCCAGAGAAAGAGTACTTAGTCGACATGCGCGCCTTCAGCACCAGTGCACCTGCCGCCGCCGCCGCCGCTGCCGGGCGCTCGCTCAAGATCATGTTCCTTGGCGCGCCGGGCGCGGGCAAAGGCACGTACGCCTCGCGTATTGCGCCCATGCTGCAGATCCCGACCATCTCCACGGGCGACCTCGTGCGCCACGAGATCAAGACCGGCACGCAACTCGGCGAGCAGATCAAGGTGCAGTACCTACCCGAGTGCGTCTTGCGGGTGTGTGATTGCTTGCTGACTATGATTGACTGGTGCGTGTTGCGGGTTGTTGTCTTTGACGTTTTGTAGGCGTACAATGACCGCGGCGCGTTAGTGCCGGACCAAGTCATCCTCGACATGGTGAGGAGCGTTTTATAAACAACTGATTGGCATTTGGTCGTATTGAGAGTGAGAGAGAAGCTTACGATTGGTTGTGCGATGTCTGTGCAGGTCGAAAAGCGCTTAATGCTCGACGACGCGAAGCGAGGCTTCATTCTGGTTTGTGCACAACAAACATGAGAGTGAGCACGGCCGGAACAAGCGAGAAGCAATCGCTTACATTTGGTATGTGCGTTGTGATGTGGTGAATAGGACGGCTTTCCTCGCAACGTGCCGCAGGCAGAGGAGTTCCAGAAGGTACAGTGCTTTGACATGCTGCATGCTCCAGTTGACGACGTATGCTCACTTCCTTATCGACTACGCTGTGCATGACAACGCATGTAGGTGACGAAGCTGGACCTCGTCGTCAACATCGACTTGCCTCAGTGGATTCTCACGGAGAAGATCAGCGGTCGACGGTGAGTTTTGCTAAGCGACAGCAGCGTCCGAATGCGTGGCTATGAGTGAGCTCATCACGCGACTTGCTCTCTCATACCTAGTGTCTGCACGAGCTGTGGCTCGGGCTTCAACGTTGCGCACATCAACCACGGCGAGTACAACATGCCGCCGTTGCTCCCAAAGGTGGCGGGCGTGTGCGACAAGTGCGGCACCGCGACGCTCGTCCAGCGACCAGATGACAGCGCCGAGATCGTCCAGCAGCGGTACTGTGCGCTGCATTTCACCTTCTTTGGCTGTCTGCAATCGGGAATGCATTGTCTGACCATTTTGTGTGTTCTCTCACAGTCTGGAGGTCTACAATGACGAGACGGCGCCCTTGATAGACTTTTACACGGCGACAGGTACGAGTGATCTCGCTCATCTTGGTGCTCCACAACTCACAAGCCACAAGACTGACTCTCGTGTGTCCTATTGTTCAATATTGTGCTCAGGCGCGCTTCGAACGTTTGAAGTGAAGAAGGGGCTCGCGGATCTCGACAAGCTCGTCGACCTCATCAATACGGAACTTGGCGCATGAGGTACTACACAACAACTGAGAGACATGGGATATGATTTTAGAGATCGATCAATTAGCTCAACTCTGTCGCTTCCGCAACCGAGGGCTCCTCTGCTGTCCCCCATTTTGTAACCGAGCGCGAAGCCAATGCAGTCCTTCAATTCAAACCCTCAAGCCTCTGGGGTGATTTTTGCTAACAGGATGCTGTCACATTTCCCTTCTCACAGACGCGACTTCCACACATCTCGGCCTTACAAAGATGGGGAGTCAGTTTGCGTCCTCGGCTCAATGTGAATGGGGGTCGGATCGGTAAGAAGCAGCCGTGTTTCACTTCACTTCACAGAACAGAAGCGACAGGAGAAACTGAGAGCCCAGTCGTATTCCTGTGTGACGTACTTTCGTATGGCTATGGGAAGGTGGGGCTGTGTCGGTTTATGCCTTGAAGAACCGCGAAACCTGCTGATGCGCCATTATTGGAACAGCTCAAGAGTTTCAACAACCTAACCAGCTCCTCCACCAGGTCATGTCAGTTTTGCCATCTAATGATGACTTGAAGGCTATTTGTCTCGTGTGCACTCACTCGGAGTGGACTGACTGACGCTCAGTTGTTGTAGCTCTTCGGCCGACATTTCCACTTTTGGTCAACGCCTTGTAGGTAGACCGACCCCAAGAACCAAGCCCGCCCTACGACACACCCTTGGATCATGAAGGTGGGCGATTCGAGTCAGCCAGCAAGACGCAGCACGCTTTCCAAGCTCCGGCCAGGCAGGAAGCCCTCGGGCCAGGCGTGGGTGCTCCCGTTCAACGACAGCACGAGCGAAGTGCGCAACGTTTCGTCTCCAAAGCGAATCACGCGCTGGCAAGTCGTGGTCGCGCTCTTCAACTGGTTCGTGTGGCTTTTCGTGGGCGTGCTCGTGGTTTCGCAGTTCCTAGGCATGTTCTGGGATTCGTCAAGTACGCAAACGCCCGCGATCTACGGACAGAGTCCACTCAAGGGGTTCGGCCCAATCGCTGGCTTCAATGACGAGCCGTACAGCGACCGAGCGATCGTGTGCGTCTTGCAGGGGCGATCGTATCTACCGCTCACCGTGAACGACGCGCTTGGACTCGGTACCACGACGCTCGTCGACGCCACTGGGACTTCGATCAACGGGTATCGCGTCGTTAAGCGAGCTACAAACACACCCACAGCAGCTGCGAAAGCCAAGTACGCGCACACGTGCGCCACGATCGCACTGACCATGGACGCTATTCTGCACAGGTGCACACTGCTGGGCTACAACGTCACGGGCGATAAGCTCCGGATCGTCGATAGTTTGGATGGTTCCAACACATACCTCATCGGGAACTCGCTGCCGATTCTGATGTTGCCGTACTGGGACAACTGCTACACGGGAAGGTTCGCCGTCCCAGGTTGGGACGGCAGCGCCTGCGTGCTGCGCCTCGTGGGCGAGTACACTGACGAATCAAGCGTGGATCCTCTGGCTGTTGTCGTGAACCGTGCGGGTCGAGAGGCGAAAACTGTTGAGTGGCTCAAGCGTCCCGGTGGCAAGTGGCGCAACGGGTGGTACGAGGATCTCGAGGGTGTGAAATGGTACTCGGACGTCACGAGCGCCGAGAAAGACGGCTCACGGGTCGACATTTCGCTCACGCAGTACAATATGAAGACCGATGAAAAGACCGTGTGCGATGACTCGAAGAAGTGCGCGTCCGGCTTCATTGAGCACTGGGGAAACACCTTCAGCTCCACGACTCTGGTGACGACTCAGACTGCAGTGATCGTCTCGAA
>JAASGT010000880.1:0-14514 GCA_023334315.1 Globisporangium alternatum
GGTGTAGCTGCGGTGGTCGCCGAGCTCGTGCACACGCTCCGTGTCCATGAGGATGCCCAGGCGCTTGCTCATCTCGTGCTGCATGACCTTGTGCGTCGCGACCGCGGCGTCGTACACGCGCTTCAGTCCATCAGAGCCACTAGCGTAGATCGGGATACGGCAGATAAACACGTTCGAGATGAGCGTGTGGCGCTCGAGGCCGCGCGCGCTCGTGCGCGAGAACGGCACGAGCTGCGGCGACGCGTGATCCAGTGCGATGTTTTTCGTGAGCGCGTCCGTGACCGAGGCCGCCGTGCGGATCGCGAGGTCGAAGCGGCTGGTGAGCTGATCGACGCGGTCATTCAGACGCGTGTCCAGATGCAGGAAGCAGTGCAGGCGCTCCATCATGTCGTCGCACGCGCGGCCCATCTGCCAGAGCGGCGCCGTCGAGAGCGTGCGCTGAAGCAGCGCGTAGGAGAGCTGCTGCTGCTGCAGCTGCGCCTTGAGTTGCGCGTTGACCTGCTCGACATGGGCCGTGAGTGTCTTCTGCTTGGCGGCCTCGCAAGCAGCCAAGCGAGCGTGCGGGTCGGGCAGCGCGGCGTACCACTTGCCGCAGAGCTGCTGGAGCTCGCGCTGGAGCCGCTGCGTTTCGTCACGCAGGAAGCGTACCTCGTGTGCCGGTAGGAGCTGCGGCTTGCGCTCGGACTGGTGCTGCTGGCGCTTGGCGAGCGAGAAGAAGTGGTCTTCTGTGTCGTCGTCGTCGTCGTGATCGTACGAAGCAGCGGGCAGCGGTCGCTTCTTGCCGACCGGGACGTCCATTGGCGCCACGCTCGCGCTGTGTGTTCTGCTGCCGCCGATCATGGTGCGCGCTCGGAGCTTGGCGAAGAGTGGCGTCTTGAACGGCAGCAGCTCGGTCGGCGCGCTCTCACTCATCTCGGGCGCCATATATTGTTGCTGTGAGCGGACTTGTATTCAAATAAGAGAAAGCGTCTTGTCTTGTGGACTTGGGGCCTTGTGAGCGAATTGCGTTGTGAGCTTGATCTTTGGCTCGCTGGACTGGCTGCAGCCTCTTGGCCACGTAATAATTTAGGCCAAGCACCATGATTATGAGCCAGGCGTGGGCCGGCCAAGTGATACGAATGGAGACTCGTCGTCACGATTCTAGACGCTTGGAGAGAAACGGACGGCAACAATCAACGTCAATACGACTCGATTTCTTTTTTTCATCCCAAAATACAACAAAATGGCCATCGCTTCTCGTGAAAAGCGCGCTTTTGGCTCTACATCACTCTTTGGAAGCGCCAAAGGAGGTTCAGACGAGCACAGGAATCGCAGGAAGATTCTTGAGAGCATTTAGCCAAAATCCTGTGGATGCGTTCTGTTTACCCTTCCGCCTTGGTAAAACGGATCAAGAGGAATACACATGAGGGGCTCGTGTGTGGCTCTCGGGCTTGTCGAGCGAGCTTGTCGTGAGTGTTCCTCCTATTTTCAGCCCAAAGGTAATCATATTTTTTCCAAAAGATGACGGCTCTGCGCCATACAGGTCCATCGTCGCCTATAAGAGCAACCGGCTCAACTTGTCTTAAGAGCGCTTTTCAGAATCCTTCGTTGAGACGAGAAGAGAACGACTTGCACACACACGAGTGCGACTGCCGTGCAAAGGTAATCAGTCCATTCGATCAGGTCGTACATGCAAAGAGAAACAAACCTGACGATACGATACCGGAAGGCAGTCAGATCGAGTAAACCACTCTGATGAGGAGGACGCAGCGGACATTCTAACCTGGCTTTGGAGCTGCCTCAGTCCTGGAGTTTGGCAACTCCAAACTCTCCTCTGGAGTGGGCTTTGACTTACTCTCTTACGATGCCCTCGCTATATGTTCCTCCAACCAACACTTGCTCTTATAGTCGACCCCATCACCGCCACCACCCCACCAGCAGCGACTGATCCTGCACATTCGCATAGCTGTCGAGCACTATAGCTGTCGAGCACTTCCAAAATCGCCGCCTAGGAGATCTCATGAATCCCTTCGAGTGCGGTAGTCAAGGGTGGCTCGACGCGGACGGCCAGCGAGAAGTGGCCACAACAAGATGATCAGCACTAGACAAGACCAAGCTGGATCCCTGCTGATGCGTTCTGTTTCCCGTCGCCTCGGTAAGCAAAGCGGATCAACAAGAATGCGCTCCACTCGTTCGCCTCGTCGAGGTCGCCTGTCTATCCATCTGCTATCGCGTGGCTTGCTCACCTTCGTCCACCTTCAGCTCCAGGGTAATCGCTCCTTCCACGGACGAGGACGCCTCTGGTCCTGGAAGAGCCCATGGCAAGTGGAGGTCGCCTATAAGAGCGCGAGAAAGTAGCTCCAGTTGGTGGTGTTGTCCTGAGAGATGATCCGCTCTTGCCACTCTCCACAATCAGCAAGCATGTTTGTCGTTCAAGAGTGGTATGGCTTTGCTGCGAGCAACTCATCTCGAACGCTCAGTTGCTGCCGGAGATCGCTCGATTGCGCAGCGCTTCCAACATACCATCTGCTCTTACTGTCGAATTTTGCCACTTGTTCGCCTTCGTCTTCAGTACAAACGCCTGGGACGGCTTCCAATGTTCCTCAACACGCTGCTCACTGCTAAGGCGATCGCTACAGCTTCCGCTTCCGCTCTCACTTCGCCAAACGACCGCAGCACAAGTTCCGCACCAGCGGAGATTTCGACCATCCCGCTGAGCAGGCCGGCTGGATAAAGAGCGTATTCCTGTTGATGCATCTTGTTTACCTGGTAAGCCTGGGGCGACGAGCATCAGCAGAACGCCTGTCGATCGCTGATCAGCATCACTTCGCTATTGACGAGTGGAATGGTCTTTTGACGTTTTTTATTAGGGAAGTTGAGTCAAGAGCGCGCCTTCGTTAACCCACCTTTCGCCACTGGTAGTAAAATCACACGCATGTCGCTTTTAAATAGTAATACTGAGCCAGGAAGGCGCTTTTTGTTTTTTGTAAACCAGCCAGCTGAATAATCGATATTTGATTCGTCCGGCTCTCACCACCTGATGTCGACAAAGTCGACTATAATGGCAAGTTCCAGCTTAAGCGGAACAGAAAAGCGTCCGAGTAATTGCTCGCTTACTCCATTGAATCAATCATTCGTGGGAATGGCTTCTCCCGCTATAATGGCTCCGTATGTAAAGAGACGCTGGTTGGCGTCCGTCTTGCAAAGCTTCTATCAACTAGGAGCGGCAGTGGGCATTCATTCACCTGAGCTCTAACAGCGAATGGTGTGGGATTCACTCACTTCGAATAGATTTTGTACGTGTGTGTGCTCATCACCACTTTCTGCTCTTATAATCGATTTGTCGCACTCCTCGTCTAGAACTTCCTCTCTCACTCTCTCTCTTACATCCAACATCAACCACCATTGACAGCCCAAGCTACGCGCCATCGATGATCTCGCCCACTCGGCTGAGCTGCGGCGTCTGAGCCACGGAGGAGTGGTGGTCCTGTCCAGACAGGTCCAGGATCACTCGAGCGGGCGGCGGTGCCACGGCATTCGAGCTCTCGCTCGTTGTCACAACGGCCTCTGCGGCTCCAGAGGTCACTTGAGTATCGCCTCCACTACTGCCATTACCACCACCAGTAGCCGATGGTCCACTGCGCGACTTCTCGCGGGCTTCTCGATCGAGCTGGTCCTGCAAATCCGCGTAGCTGTCGAGCACTTCCGAGATCGCCGCCTGGAAGATCTCGGGCGTCGTGAAGCCCTTCGAGTATTTGGTCTTGCGCTCGTCCGACTGGAGGTCCTCCGTAATCGCTTTGGTCACTTCGTGGAACGATTTCTCGACCGTCGATGTGCTCACGTCTAGGAACGCTTTCCAGCGCTGCATCGACTTTGTTGTGGCGCCAGGAAACTGTGATTTGGTGCGATTCAGAGCCACGGCATTCGCATCCTCACCGCTCCCGTCATCGTCTTCGTCATCAGCCTCCCTCTTGCCTTCCTCTTCGCCATTGGTCCTAGATGGCTCCGCGTCGTTCGCTGTGGCGCCGTCCATGTCTTCATCGTCCTGTTCCTCTTCTTCTTCAGCGTCATTGTCCTCTTCCTCAGAAGATGACGTCGCCGGCCGCAGAGTGCTGAGCATACCCACAACCTCGTCGTGGTGCGTCTCCGTGAGGTCGCTGTCGTCGATCATGCCGTCGAGCTCGCAGTTCCAGCAGATCTTCTCGTCACCGTACTCCTTCGCGCACTTCTTGTGGTAGTACTTGCCGCACTCCTTGCAGTGGATCATGCTGCGCACCCACCGCTTCTCTTCGCAGATCACGCACGGCTCCATCTGCCGTGCGGCACGTGGGCGCGCGATCTTTGGCGGCATGATGGCGCCTCCCGCGGCTGTCGCATGGGACGTCTGCACTGCGCCCGAGGCGAAGAAGCCGGTCGGTGCATTCAAACTAAACGTTGACTGTTGCGGCTGCAAACTCAGGGTGAATCCTGGACGGTTGCCACTCAATGCACCAGTCAGTGGCGGAGCCAAGCTTGCTGCTGCTGCTGTTCTCGGCGTCGGTGGCTCGCTAAACTCGTATCCGTCACTGCTGTCATCGTCGTCGTCAGAGTCCGTGAGGCTCGTCAAGTCCACGACTTCGAGCAGCTGCATGTGCAGCTTGCGGGTCTCCTCTTCGTCGTTCATGACCTCGTCGTCGTCGCCGTCGATGAAATCCTTCATGAAACCCATGAAGTCTGCACTGCACGCGCCTAGAGTTGGCGGCTTGAACACCCGCGGAGGCTTCGCAGCAACATGGTACTTTTTGACTTCTACTTTCGGAACCTGCTGATTGACAGTCGGGGTTGCTGCAACAGGGACAGCTGTGGTGCTCTGAACATCCTTCGCCACAAATGTTGGAGCGCTGTTATTGCTGGTGACTGCAGGTGGTGTCGGTTGAGAAAGCTTCTTTCTTGCTAACAGGATCGTGACTGCTGCTGAATTTGTCGTGGCTGTGGACGGTTTCTCGGGAACAGCAGGTGCTGTTGTTGTCGATCGAAGAGCTTCGCTACTGCGGTTGGTGCTGCTAGACTGAAGACCCTTTGACGCAGTTAGTGGTGCCGTGGTTACTGGTTTCGAGACGGCTGGGTGAGAAGCCATGGTTGGCGTCGCTGCAGGCGCTGACACGACTGGCGTAGCTGTTGTTGATCTCGAGATTACTGGAGTTGGTACTATTGGCCTCGAGAAGACTGGAATCGCTGCGACTGGTGGAGCTGAAGTCATCGGCGCAGCTAGAGTAACTACTGGAGTCGAGGCTACAGACGAAGCAGGTGGCTTTGAGACAACTGGTGTTGCTGTTGTTGGCCTTGAGCCGAATGAGTAGGCTGGCTGGCTGAACGCAGCTGGTGCAGGTGAAGGTTTGGCGACGACTGGTGAAGCTGTAAATGGTTTTGAAGCCGCAGGTGCAGATACTGGCCTCGAGACGACTGGTGTAGCTGCTGAAGTTGATGTAACTGGTGTAGTTGTTGAAGTTGACGCCACTGGCGGAGCTGCTGACTGCGGCACTGGAGCTCGCTGGGAACCAGCTAATCCTTGTGGCGGTGGCACAGATGGCGAGACAGCACTCGGCGTTGGAGCTTTCGATGGAGCCTTCCAAATAGGTGACTCCTTCGGCGACATCGGCACCACGTTGACTGGGCGCCCTGGAATAACCGGCTGTCCTTGTGGGTTTGGCCTGCTGGTTTCAGCCGCAGCTGGTCTCGAAGATGTAGCCGGGACTCTGTCGGATGTCAGTGGTATCGTCGCACGTATGCTTGAAGTAGGAAGTGGAGGAGAAGAAGCTGGTGGTCTAGCCTGCGAATTGCTCGGTGGTGGCACCGAAGTCACAGATCTCTCTTGCGTTGGCGGTCCTTCAACTAGCGGCTGTTGCTGTCCGGAAGCTTCGTTCTGAGCCGAGATCTTCGTTCGTCTCGCAACGTGCAAGCCGTCATGAACAGTCGAGAAGTCGCGCGCGTTGAACTCGATCGACTGGAAGATCCGCGACTGGAACAGCTCACCGCGCGTGGAGAAAGTCTGTTCTTGACGGAAACTCTCATCGTCGTCACCGAGTTCGATCGCCTGTTCCTGACAATTTCCAGACGCAGTCCGCTTCAGACGCGGCGAGCGAATGGATGCCGATGCTGACGATGAAGCCGCACTCGCATCAGGTGGTTGCACTAATTCAGTCACTGGAATATAAGGAGTTGCTACTGCGGGGGTGATAGATGGAGCTGAAACTGGAGCCTGGACTGGACGCGGCGGTTCTTCTCGTCGTGCAACAACTAGAATTGATGCGGGTGCCGGCTTGGGAGCGACAGATTCGGTTGGCTTCTTGGTCTGAGGTTGTGGTACTGGCGGCACAACAACAGGAGGAGCTCGAGTCGTAGAAGCCGGAGTCGCAGCACGAGGGGCAGGAGTTGCAACAGCAGCACGAGCAGAGATCGCGAGAACAGGAGGAGCCGGTACAGCAACAGCAGGAGGAGCCGGTACAGCAACAACAGGAGGAGCAGCTACAACAGCCCTTCGCACAGGCTCAGAGACGTCGCTTTGCTGCGAAGAACCCACACTCACTTCGCCGCCAGTATTGTTCCTTTGCGCACGTAACTTTGCCTGAATAGCAGCGTCCGGAGGCGGGAAATCGGTCGGATCGAACTGAATCGACGGGAAACACCGGCTGCGGAACGGTGCTTCCCCATAGTCCTCTTCGTAGCTGATCACAGTCTCTTGGACTAGCGTATTTTGCGCTGGCTGAGTAGCAGCACCAGAGGCTGGTGACGGGGTCACAGCAGCATTCTGTATCCGTGCGGCTTTTTCACTTGGTGGCTGTGCTTGTACCGCAGAGCTCGCATTCGCTTCAGATCGACTCGCGGGTGCACTCGTAGCCGCTGGTGCACTCGGTCCCGCTTCCGCTGGTGGCTTCACTAAAGTCGTAGTTGTTGCTGTGAGAGCTGGCTGCTGCAATTGAGGCTTTTGTCCATTGGTCTTGTCGCCTTCAGCACTAGAGCTATCATCGCCACCAACAAGGTTCGCATCGCCGCCACCGTCGTCGTTGTCCTCATTCTCGTCCGAGGACGAGATGAGATCAATCACGTCTTCTCGTTCCAGTCGGTATCTAGTAGTTACGCGGAGGCGCTTCACCGGCCGTGCAGGAGGCGGAGGCGTCGCTGTCACGGACGACGCCGTTGCACTGCCGCTTTCCGCACCGAAGAATTCGGCGATACTGCTCTTCACGTCCACATCAGTTGTGTTGCTTATGGAGCTACCGGTATTGGCGTCTGCTTTCCGCTTCGCCTCGCGACTCTGGCGCTGCTGGTCGAGTACGCGCTGGTACAACTCGGTGCCGCGCGACGGTCGTGCTGCTGGTTGAGCTGAGCTGCTGCTGCCACCTACGTTGGCTGAACTGCTACCAATCGCTCGCAGCTCAGACTCTGACGACGACGAGTTCGATCTCACGAGCGACTGGGACGACGCTGGTGACTCGCCGTCGCGACTGATCTTGGCGCCGAGCAGCGAATTCCGGCGACCGCCACTTCTGTACGCGTCGATGGGCAATCCCGTGCGCAGGCCCGTAACAATGCCAGTGCGCGGCTGCGGCACGGGCGTCTGCTTCTTCAGGATCGCTGTTCGCGGGGACACGGGCTGCGTCACGACGGGGAGTGTTTTACCAGTCGTAACAGTATATGCAGCGCTACTGCTACCAGTCGCTGATGAGGGCGAGGACGACGAGCCACCGCTTTGGCTTGTCGCCGCCATCTTCTCCCGACAGGGATCGCACGTGGCCTCGTTGCTAAAGTTCAGACAGCCGCAGATCGAGCACGTGACGTTCGGCGCCGCCGCGCCGCCCGTTCTCGCCGACGAAGACAGTCGCTGCTGGCTTCTGTTGGCACTGCTGCTGCTAGCGCTCGGATCCTGATTTTGGTGGTGGTAGTGCTGCGACGACGACGACGGCGTGCGGCCACTCATTGGATCACCGCTGCTGCGCGCGCTCGTTGTTATCCAATCAGTCAGTAAATGCGAGACGGCAGATGATCTCACGCGCGCCGTGTGAGCTCTCGAAGGTATACACCAAAGGACGCAAGACAGAGATCCGCACGTGCAACAGTCACTGAAATAGGCGCAGAAGGCGGTGACGCTGAGCGCTGCGGCGTTCTCCTGTGGCGTGAGTGCTCGTCGTCCGCGCTCACTCGCTCGCTTCTGTGGTTGCTTTGTGACGCTTTTGCTTTGGTCTTTTTTGGCTAATTTTTCCTAATTGTACACAAAAATAGGATACGTCCCTAAAAAATTATACTAAATCGGATTAGTCGCTTGACATATATTACAATTATGAACAAAGATGTGTCTACTTGACACTTTTATGCACCGATTTTGAGTTACAAAAGGTTGATCTCCTAATTTGCATCAAAGCATGAGTTTTAGACAAAAAAAATGCGTTGTCATTATAGCAATGGCTTTGCACTGAGAAACTCTGAATATTTTCTAGCTTGAGCATGTGTGCATACTAAAAAGTAGATATCTCAATTTTGAATATGTTTAGCTGGCAGGTGGCCCGCCAACTATTTTCATTTTGCTAAAAAAATACTAAAAATACTGTCTTAAGTGCGCCTTTTTTGCTGACACAAGGCTGTCTTCGAGGAGCCAAGCCAAACCATCATTGTAAGGACTGACCTTCACTCTTGGTGTCGGTCCGCTCATCATGTCCCCTTTCCCATATCTGTATCATCATTCATACCGTCACTCTAAACCTAGAGTAAACAATTTTAGCGTAAACACCAGGCACGTGCCATCTGTGATTAGCACATGTGGCAGTTGAAGATTCATTTAGTATAGTTAAGACATCCCAAAAAATCCAGTGGAGGTGAAAGCACGGCGCGGTTGATGTTCTACCACCGTGACACGCGCATGTGTCCTACGGCCCATGTCCTACCCACAGGGCACCCCTTGGAAAGAAACAAAGAGGCAAGAAGGCAGGAACAAACAAGCAGGCTCACAACTCTCACTTTCCAATTAACCATCAACAACAACAACCACTTCTCATCAAGCTCGCCTTTTCCTTCTCCTCCTCACCAAGCACTTTCCACAGCACGACCCGTACGATCCACTTGCTTCCTCGCTCGCTCTACGCCAGACCAGCACCCACCTCGCTCGGTCCTTCGGCTGCTGTTTACAGTCCCCACTCGCTTAAGTGCGGATGATCATTGCAATCATAGAGCAAGAATCAACTATAACCCACTTCAATTTATTAATCGATCATTCTACCTTTGCAGTGCCATAGCCTTTCTGAACTTGGGGTGATAAAAAGCGTCACCTTTGAAATGGTTCTAAAAGTAAAGTTGTAACGGGCCAGCTTCTCGAAGGGGAAAATTTAACTCTGATTGTTTGAGCGCCTCGGGCGCTCCGCCCGAGGCCCACAAAGCCACAAATGCAAATGCTGCTCGCTGATTGGCCGGAGGCGGTGCTGCGACATCACCTTCCCAGCCAATCATCAGCTGACACGCAGGCACCGGCCGTGACCTTTGGGCCGGTGCGTACCTAGCCTGTCCTGTGCGGGCCTACTCACTAAGTACGATAAATAACCTAAGTAGCTGTCCTAAAGTAACGGGGGCGGCCCCGTTACAAAAATCGACAAAAAACGCGCTTGAGCTAACATTGTTAAATCGATCGTATCCTAGCTAAGTGGTAGTTTATTTCTGAACATAAGGTGATAAAACGTGTCACCTCTACACTTGAATTCACAGCCGGAGCGAGTGACTAACTTTTGTACGTAGATAGATAGATATGTGTATATGAGGAAATTGATCTCAAATTCTAGGCATGAAAATGTCCGATCACACTCAGCTGATGAAAATTATTGACTATAGCCGTGATCGGTGGGCTCTACCCGAGCGGTATGGAATACATATAGCGACGATGGCGAACGCCTACACATTACGCAATGCCTACAAAATGCACCTTTTTCTAACAATCCATTTTTCTACCAGCCAAAAAATGAAAGTTTTAGCCAATGAGAATCAACCAGCAAAATTGACTGGAGAGCGACGACAACGACCACCAAATGTGCGTGAATGCTGCCGCTTTTCAAAGCGCATTTGCGAGCAAACCATGAAGAAAAAGCGCAGGACCTACACTATTAAGGAGCGGCTGGAGGTAATCGATGCGCTCGCGACGCGCACCGACTACGCCGTAACGTGTGAGTGTAGAATGAGAGAGAGGACGAGGTACGCGGCTTCACCAAATCAGCGCAGCGCAGGTTGTTTACGAAGGGCAAACATGAGGCCCTGCCGTTCTCGTCTCACTTGCTGTCGTTTATGAAGGACGTGCGCAGGCAAGAAAAGGTAAGGCAACTGTTTGTGGATTGATGTACATCTGAATGCATGCTGACTCTATTTGTTGTGCCTTTCTGTTGTGTTTTTTTAGTTTCTAGGGACACGCACAATGATTACCTTCATCCGCAAGAACTTTTCCAAATGGCTGCCGAGAACCTTTCAAGTTCACGTATAAAGTCGAAAGTGTCAGCAATGCAGTCGCTCTTTCGACTCTTGCAACGCTTCGCTCATCGCCACGGCTTTTCGTCTAGGACGCTGACTCAAGAAGCCGTGTGAATTTTATGTTTTCTAAATGCTATGTTAATATTTGTAATCTTTGTTCTGAAATTTCAACTTGTTACTGTTTTAAAAAAGCGTTGGTCGATCTTGAGGCGAAGCGAGACGAGTTTAGCAACAAGTTCTGGAAAGAAAATACGCACTTCAATCCCGCCGACATCATCAACATCAACGAAAAGGGAGTCTACTTCGATTCACCAGGCAAGTGCTGGTCGAAGCGTGGCGGTGGCAACACGCGCGTTCTCGACATGGATCACCACTCTGCGAGAATGACTACAATGCTGGGTGTGTGTGCCAATAGTGAGTTGAGCTTTATTTTTTGTTGCATTTGTGCTACAATGTCCAACAGTGCTTGCTGTCTATGTGCAGGACAAAAACTCCCGATTCTATTCATTTTGCATGGAGCGGAGAACGGAACAATTCGCGAGCGAGAGCTATTGGAGTATCCGAAAGGTGAGAATGCTTTCATATTATGCTCTAAATTTTATGAATCATCTCTAATATTTATGAGTTGTCTAAATTTTAGGACATTACTACATGACCCAGAGCAACGCGTGGATGGACTCCCGCGTGTGGCGGGAGTATCGTCGTGACGTCCTCCAGCCGCAAATCGAGGGGCCATCGTCTGTCCTACTGGACAACCTGGACTGTCACGTGCCGGCAGAGGCACACGAGATTGTTGCTGGTGAGTGCTTTTCAAAGATCGTGACCCTTCCGTCCAACTCCACCTCGGTTTGTCAACCGCTGGATGTGGGGGTCATGGGGTCACTTAAGAAAATGCTTGAGGTTGAATGGCTAGAGGAAGACAAGTGCCCTGACAAAACAACTGCAAAGGAGAAGACTTATAATGGTGAAGAGAGTGATTAGAGTCTGGGACAACATTAGCGAGGTTGTAATCAGAAGCAGTTTTGCAAAAGTGCCATCATGCGCTTCAGTTTAAAAATCGACTTTTCAAACGTAAAACTCATCATTGGAACAGAGTTCTTTCAATGCATATGATTGGCTGAAATAATCTCGTTTTGGAATAGGCATTGCGTTTGGTCGCTCACTGCAAATTGGGCCAAATCGCTTATGTATCGAGCTTTCTGTTGTGTCAATAAGCATTCGCCATCGTCGTTATCTGTATACCCGAGCGACAGTACAAGCGGTCACCTGGTTTTGTATTGTAAGTAACATTATCGAAGTAGGCCATATGCGTGAGTTAGCTACCGTAGAAACCACAGCATCTTTCAGCCTTTTTTTAAGGGAGAGTTTAGTGTAAAGTCAAATCAGAGTTTAAGGTCGGAAAATACAAATTTCGTCATATTTTTATGAAAGCCAATAAAAACTCGACAATACTCGAAATTAGTGAGTAAGATTTGAAATATTTTGTAAATACTTGTTTTGGACTGTGGAGAGCTTCCTGTCTCTTTAAGGCACAATCAACAGTGTAAGATCTACAAATGTACAGATAACAACGGAAAAACACGCCACAGGTTCATTTGCTTTTTGTATTGGATCAAGTATGTACTCAAAACGACTAAAAGACGCCATCAATTTTTATTGGTCAAAATTTCCCAGTCTCTGTAAAAAAAGAGCCGTCCAAAACGTGGTCTGAACTATCACATTGTATCATTCTATTTGGGAATATTTTGGTGCAGATTGGCGCATCTCCTGGAATTCACTGTACTCGCTTATGGTACTATCAAATGGATGGGCAAAATGCACAAAAGCCAAACTTCCAGACCACTCCGAAAGCTCGGAACACAACCCAGGTCCCACGGAATACTCAGAAGTCTTTTTATCTCGACGGTACCAACCTTTCGACGAAACGAAGCGCCTCCCACTTATTTTTGATGTTGTAGGACGCTTGCCTTCCCATAACGACAGACCCAAAATGAGCGGAGCAGTTCGTTTGTTTGCTTTCAATGGCCAGTCATTTTTTTCGCGCCCTGGTCTCCACAGATTTTGTTGTTGTTCAGATTGGTTAAAACTTACTGCATTTGCGTCATTTAATTGGCTGACATTTTAGACACTGTTTCCACACAACACAAAAATACCACTTATAGATGGTGTGTTTTTTGTGTCGTGGGACTTTTTCCGTCGTTGTCTGTAATTAAGTGTCCAGTTGAGTTCGTATGTCTAATAAATATATGTGCTCCATATAGCTTTGAGTTTTAGCCATTTGGGACTTTGAACTGTGATATAATGGTTAGATACAGTAGTTTGAGATCATAATTTTATCATTTCGGCTCCTATTTGTGATGGATAGTTAGGCACATATCACCGCTGGACGCGCTTTTGGCCATAAGTGGATCATTCCGATCTATTGCATTTAGAGTTTGTATCAATCACTTTCTCGGTCCATGGGCGAATTGATTTTCCGTTATATGGGAGCACTTTTGTATACGTAGTGACACTGCGTTTTTACAAAGAAACTTGCATTTGATTTCCTTATTATGCAAACCTGATAAATTCCTTTTCATCTTCCTTTTCCTGACTTTGGTAAATGTTGCGCCAACGCGAATGTGCACCGAAGGTGAAGTTTGCTGAACAGGCAAGCAACATTCAGTTCGACTAGAGCCATCCAACAATTACACGCGAAACTATATATATAAAATGTAAAATATTAAATTTCATTAGAGAATAGTACCTCGAGTGAGACCAACCAACAAATCTGGAAAATATCCAGAGAACAATAGGAATGCGTCAGACAAGTATGCTGTTGTCCATCCTTTATATAGACTGTTTTGTACACTCGTATACATTTTACGGTCATCATTGATTGATAACATCGCAAGAATGCACTTTTTCGTGCTATACACGCATAAGTACGGTTCGTCAACGTTTGTTTGACGCGACCAAACGTAAGAGCGGTTCGATAGAGTACAAAATAGAAACCAGTACCACTCCATTTCACAAAAATGTGTGCATCGAATTACAAACACGTTGCCCAGAATAACTATTGTGAATTAACTTTCGCCGATTGGACACGAAAATTAGCGAGGTTTAGAGTTTTCGTTACCCCAGACCGTTCTCCAAAACACGCATAAACAATAGAGAGCTTTCGCAACCGCCGATATTTTGGTTACGGATCAGGAACACACAATCCGCTTCCTGAACCAGAAAATCGCCCAATGAGCATTTCGCAAAAGCTTAATTTAGGTTCAGGTTTGTGAAACACAATCAGACAACAAAATCGCTCATCCACACCCTTTCACCGTCATTTCTTCAAAGCTCGATCAACAGCATGGAGATCGTGCCGTTTGTGAGCGGCAACGGGCTGCTCGCGCTCGCTCTGTGCGTGCGTCACCAGCCAGCAGACGCTGTGAAGCGCCCACTGGTGCCGAGGGCCCGCCTCGATCTCAACACAGTGTCGTGCACTGATGCGCTTCACGATTTTCGCTTCACCGTCGCCGAGATAAGGCGGATTGTGTGCTCTCTCCGTCTTCCTGACGTTGTCGTCACGTCTGAGCGCGATCGGTGCTTGGCTGATGAGGCTATGAGCATGCTCTTGATGCGACTGGTGTTTCCTGCTCGCTTGTCTTTGCTGAGAAAAAACATTTGGCCGCTCAGAGCCGGCCTGCTGCCGGATCATTCTGCACATTGGTAAGTAACTGCCTGTGTGTACATCAATGCGAGTGATCTGCTTGTTGACACGCTAGCTAACACGTCGCGCTGTCTTTATTTAGCAACGCTCGTCATGAAGTCCTGGGAGAAGAAGCTCTTTTTCAACACCGACATGTTCGTGCAGCGACTGCAAATGTACAAGCAAGCAGTTGCGGACAAGACAGGCGGCCTCGTGAACGAGATAGTTCTCTTCTGTAATGGGCCCTCGTGGTCATTACATGGAGGTAGATTGTGTGGTACACATCACCTCATAGTGCACCATGGGTGACCATTACCGGTCGGATACCGGTAATACCGCCGATACCCATGTGCACTGGTGACGTCATTGGATGA
>JAASGT010000881.1:0-14511 GCA_023334315.1 Globisporangium alternatum
AAGTGTGAGTCAGTCGCTACAGCAAGACACCGACATCCTCGGTTGTCATCCCGTCTTCGGCTCGGAAGTGAGTGTGACTGACAGGTAGAAGCAAAGCTCGATCCAGTTCATGCGTCCAGCCACTTGTTCATTCGTTGTATCAGCAGCAACGGCATCCGTCAGTACATTGCATGGCTTCTTGTCAGTCGACTACGTAGACTTGCGGAAGAGCTCGCGTGGGAACTGCAGATTTGCGCACTTGTTGTCGATCTCGTCAAGTAACTGGTCTACTGCTTTTGGATGAACGGCACGCTCTGTGAGAAGAGCAGCATATCTAGCGCATCGCTTGTGCGGCGGTCTGCGTCGCGGAGCACTCACCAGAGCGCCATCACGCGACAGAAGTGACGAGCATCGCGAGGTGAGTGCGAATGTTGCTGACCTGAGTCTAAATCCGCAAAATGATTGCACGCTCTTCTAGCATGGAAGCGAATTTAGTAAGTCTAAATCCGCATGTCAAATCTTGTGTTCGAGCGACATTCGAGCAACACGCGCATTTTTCGGATCAGTTGGTTCCCGATAAAAATGGTGCGGATACAAACTGACAGTTGTAGAGCAAACCGAGTAATGCGCTTCAAGGCCAGCGAGGCGGAGGTTCTAGTGCGATCCATCGTTTGCATACGCGCGAGTTCGCACCACGGCCCACTGCTTACTGCTCCATGCGAAGCGCATTGCACGCCCTTACCAGCCGTTGGGTGTCAGGTCAAGGAGAACAACGGCCGACACGCTGCATAGGGTACCTCGAATCGGGCGAGTGCTGCAATCACGACCACCGATTTGTTGATTGCAGCTCTCGTCCGATCCGAGGAGAATGACACACGTCTCAGTGCTTTTCGACGCTGCATGTGCTATCATATCCGCTGGTGACTACCGCTCCCACCATGCGATTGTTGTTTGGTCAGTAAGAGCACGAATCCATCCACGTTTAGCTCTTCGCCGAGCCTTATCCACGCTGTTACTGCTGATAGTGAGCTTGAGCGGTGGTACTAAGCGTCGCTACAACCAATACGCGCTGACTCGCGTCTGCCGCAACATGCATTGCAACTCTCATGCGGAAGGCTACAATGAGATCCTGACGCGGAGAGACACGTGCCGTTGTCGCGAAGAAAACACCTGCGTCCAAAAGAAGCAGGCAGTGTGTACACACCATTCGTTGTATCGATCTCTACACTGGCACTCGTCTGCCCTCATATCGATAAACAATACTCAACACGAATCACCAGGGAATCAGACGGACCGCCTTGCCTTAACAAGTGCGGCGAGCTGGTCATATTCAGCTGGGATACATTCATCACCACTATAACTTCGTTGGCTTCCTGGGTCGCAACCACATCAGACCCGAAAACGAACGCACCATCACACATGAAAGCCTCGTACCGCTATGTGCACCTCCATGGACCGTTAGTGTTCATTTTCACGAGCACTGTGGTCTTCACTTTGGATAGCTCTTGATCAAACACTTCACCGTATATACAGCGTCGTCCACGTTGAATGCATTCGTGAGCACCTGGATATGCGTCTCCACGGACACCAAGTAGTTCTCGCCGTGCCATTGCAAGTGCGCGGCCTTTTGTACTTATTGTTGAGCGTCGGTGGACGCCACCCATTCCGCTACTTTGGTCATCCTCGTTCCAGCGTTGCGAAGTGGTTGTACACTGTTTGAACGGAGACTCCAGCCGCATTTGCGATGTCCTGGACGCTCACCTGGCCACCCTTGTAGAAGACTGCGCAGACGAGGAAGCGGTCGCCCGAAGCACCTCGTGCGGTCGCATCCCTTGTTTTGTGGTAATGCTCTATCGCTCACTTTGTTTTGCTTGCTTGACGAAAGGCGCATACTGAATCCTATAGAAATCAGGGCAACTTCAACAACAGGTTTTAAATACCCTCTCAAATACGATGTAAGTTTTTGCAGCGATTTGAAGAGGTGAAAATGCTATACGGCCAGTTGGCGCCAAAAAGACAACCGTGAAAAAAGGAGGTTGTAGACACAGGATGGCGACGAACAATGCGCGCTGGAACGCGCTGACGGCGAGCGAGACGGAGTTCCTGGTACGACGCGCAGCACATAGTGATTTGAAGATGTTATTGTTGTGCGACTCAGTGCTAACGCGCTCGAATGTAAACCGCACCATCTGCACAAACGAACAGGCTGAGCAAGAGCTGATCACGATCCTGCCGCACTTCCAGATTAAGGAGAACAGCGGCGTGCTCAACTTCATCGGCGTACGGACTGCAACGACTTGGGTTGCACTTGTGCAACGTTGTTGTGGCGCTGACTATGATCATGACGTTATGCAAATTTGTAGGGCGACTTTGGACCGTTCCAGCCGGGGATCACGACGCAAGTGCCGCTCTGGTTGGCGATCATGCTCAAGCAACTGAACAAGTGCCGCATCATCCAGCCGTCGTGGTTCTCTGTCGGTGCGTAGCTTGTTGCATATAGTGCGGCTTGCATCCTCCAAGTGGGTGAGCTCATACTGATGGCTCACGTGTGCTTGGTGTCACTGTATCAGAATTCCTCTCCTCGCGTCTTGAGCAGGAGAAGAACAGCGAGATCTTCGAAGAGCTCCCGTTCCACTACTTAGAGATCGCGTCTCTACTATTTAAAAAGTGACGATTGCTTGTTGCGTTCTGCTTGTGTACACATGTATGCGTCGTGACTGATTACTGACAATGTGCATCCTCACTTGCATGTTGCGATGACAGTGCGACCGAGGACATTGAGCACGTCGAGCACATTCGATCGCTGCTGGAAGACATCCAGAACGTCCGCCAGGACAAGATCCGCAACGGTCTCTACAAGATTTCGAACGACGTGCAGAACGGCGGCACAGCGTACGCTATCCAGGTGCGCCACCGCATTTGTATCAGGTGCCATGGCTCCTTCCCACCAGAGTTCTCAGTCTGACATTGCTCTTCGCTCCTTGCTTGACAGATGAACAACATCTCAGCGCTCGAGATCAACTCGGTGCGGCAGTTCATGGTTGGGGTGAGTCTCGCGGCTGCACTGATCGCGTGATTGCTACCGGTGCTCTCTATTTTGTACTGCATGTTCTGATTGACTTTGTTGCATTTGTTCGTGTTGCCACTAGTCACTGAGCAAGTTCTACCGCCTCGCGACGCTCAACGAGGATAACGGTGCGTTGTTTGAAAGCCAAAATGCATACCAGACCCGCTGTATGTCCAAGTGCAGGTGCTCACCACGTGATCTCGCACCTTCTTACCCAACGTACAGGCGACGAAGACTTTTCGACTCAGACGCAGAGCCAACTGTACTCGGAGCCAGCGTCAGGTGCGCACGCATATCTCTCTCAACAACCATTGGGAGAACTGATGAGGTGCTCATGTGATATCCTTGGCACCTTCCTCTGTTTATTTGCGTTGCTGCTATCAGCGGGCGAGCCACCAGTCCAACGACTCCGTCGCTTCCGGTAATCTGTTCATGCGGGCACTGGCTCACGCACGCAACAATACAAGAGCGCGTTTGCAAGTACTGTGTGCTGTGGGCGGTATTTTATCTTCCCATCAACTTCTTGTGATGCACGAGAGCGCATGCAGCCTTCCATTGAGCTGAGCTCCTCGTGCGTCCACCCAGCGAATCAATAGATAATAGGATGTAGAGAAATCGAGGAGGGGATGGCTAAACAATTTACATTCATTGGCTTCTTCTGCTGCTCAGGCGATCGATTGGCGACGTCCAACCTGAAGAGCGCGGACGGCAGTCAGTCCGTTGATGGCGCTCTCAGTGAGACGAGGGCGATAGGTACGCGTTGTTCCGGTACGAGGCTGTTTTCCGTGCATTCTGGCGCGCCGCTGGCGGATGCTCGTGGTAATAAAACTGGTCCGTCATGCCTTTGCAGTTGGACGGCGGGGCGGCTGTTCGTGATGACCCTGATCCTGTGGCTGTCGTCGAAGCTGAGCCTGGGATCGCCGCGGCCGCTTTCTGGCTGCGCGGCGTGAGCACCGCGACGGGGTTGACCTGGATCATCGGGTTCTTGAGGCGACCCGTGGCCTCGGCAGCGGCGCGCTCGCGCTCGCGCTTGTCCTCCTCGGCGGCTGCGACGCAGCACACACCACAGAGCGCGGCGCACGCGAGGCATCCGCACACGTCCTCGGCGTCGTTCATGGCTGTCTAGTGGTCGGTGCGCGTGTGGGTGAGGGGCGTGAGCTGCTGGGGTCCTGGTGGAAATGCAGGAACTGACGACGGGTGGGCGGCAGTTGAGAGCTACCGGTGCGGTGCGAGTCGTTTCCTGGAAATTCGGATGTGACTGAGCTGCTGATGGAGAGGCATTACAATAGCAACGGCCCGAGATATAAGTGAGATGTGGTCAGGGAGTTTCCATGTTCGCGCCATGCAAGCGCGCTGACTCTCGTACGATAGAGCAATCGCGTCTGCACATCGCGTGCGTGTCCATGCGCTCGTGCGTGTTGTCTTCGAGAAGAAGTGATGAACAAGAGCTGCGAAGAGTCGGTGCGAGTGAGAACCTTCGACGCCTGTGCGCGAAAGATTCTGAATACTATGACTGGCACCGTTTCAAGATCCCACACCATCACTCACGACCTTCTCAGTGCTGATCTCGCGTTGCCTTTCTCATCCTTGTGCAAGCTTCGTCAGCTATTCGAAGTAACTTCACGTCACCACTTACTCGAAAATTCATGGCATATGTCCTTGACTGACGTGCACTGGCCATTATGGAGAGCCATTGCACGATCGTGTTGTGCACAAAGAGCTGCGTCTCATTCGTTGCCGAGAGCCCCGATGGCGGACGGGTTCATGAACTTTCATCTAAGTATCGCGCAAAGCGAATCACCACAAAAGTGAACTTATTGAGTATTGAAACCTCGAAGAACAAGCAGTCTCCATGCTGCCTGCCTCGTCATTAACTGTTTTGGCCGATATCGTTACCTTCCTGCTGCTCTCGATTCTGATAGCGCCTTTGAGCGTCTTCGATAGCTCATTCGCGACCGCGGACGACTCGATACTGATACCGGTGCCTCGTTACCTAATGAACTCCTCGTAGCTTCACCTCTGGTGACAATAGAACATGAGGCTCTCGGAATGCGAGCTTATGTCCGTATCATGGCGTCGTGTGCACTCACTGGCCCTCGACCTCTGCCAACAACTGACTGCGCAAACGACATCCGCTCACTCGTCAGCAGCCATGAGCAATCTCGATCGAGATGCTCAAAAGGGATCACTAGTGGCACGTCGCCGAAGCAGCAAGTTGACGACGAGGAGACACCGAGGCGGTGTTTGGAAGGTGCTGTTCGGTTATATGCATTTCTGTACTTGAACGAGCTCAAATTGTGCTATTACACGTACAAATGTACTTGAACGAGTGCAATCTGTACACCTTCTGCAAATCGTACTTTTACGAATGCATCACAGTACGACGCCATCGGCAGCACTGGAGCAGAGCGATTCGAACACGAAGAGGTTTTCGCTGCCAAAGGAGCTCTCTAACTGCATTGCATGCGCTGCACCCGTGGTCTCTAACGCCACGCTCGCTGCATACACCACCCACCACTACTACCACACAGACCAGCAGCATGAGCGACGGCGATCTCTGGCGCGACCGCAACAAAGTGTTCGTGGCGGGGCTGCCGGCGCACGTGGACGACAATGCGCTCTACGCCAAGTTCAAGACCTTCGGCGAGATGCACCAGTCCAAGGTCGTGATGGACCACAAGACGGGCCGCTCCAAGGGCTTCGGCTTTGTCACCTTCTGCGAGTACGTGCAGGCGCTCGAGGCCGTGGACAATCTCAACCAGAGCAAGTGGGACGGTCGCGTGCTCAACGTGCGCTTCCTGCAGCCCAAGAACGGTGGTGCTCCAGCCGCCGCCGGTGCCGGTGCGCCACCTGTGGTAAGCGCACGACCGAGTAAGGTGATCGGGCCGCGCCCCGAGGGCTGCACGACCATCTATGTGGGCAACCTGGCGTACGACATCACGGAGGAGGTGCTGCGCAAGGTGTTCGAGAAGTGCGGCACGGTCAAGGCCATCCGCTTCGCCGAGCACATCCAGACGGGCGAGTTCCGCGGCTTCGGGTACGTGCAGTTCTACGAAGAGGGCCCGTGCGAGCAGGCGGTCAAGCTGGACAATATGATCGTCATGGGGCGGCCGATGAACATCGACTACGGCTCGCGCGACGAAGTGTCGGCCAAGGCGCGCGAGGACCTGACAAAGAAGCTTAAGAAGGGCATCTGTAACAAGTTTCAGTCGGGCCAGTGCGACCGCGGCGAGGACTGCAAGTTCGCTCACGTGCTCAAGGACCAGGACGCTGAGGACCTCATCCAGCCAGCGGATCGCCCCGTCGGTGGATCGTACATGGAGGTCGCGGCCGCGGCTCTCGCAGCCGTCTCTGCGCCACCTGCGCTTGTCGTGTCGAATGCAAACTCGGACGCACCCGTGTGCATCAACTTCCAGAAAGGCAAGTGCAAGCGTGGCGACGCATGCAAGTTCCAGCACTTGGGCGTCGAGGCGGCCGCGGCCCAGGCTGCTCAGGCCTCTGCTGCTTCAGTTGCTGCTGTCATCCCTACAGTGAGAGCGACGCCAGTGCGCGCACCACGCGAGTCCGACTACGCTGCTCCACAGGAAGAAGAAGAGGAATACGAACAGGAGGCGCCGTACTACGAGGATCGTACACCTACTGCTGCTGCGCCACAGGAGGAAGAGACGAGTGCGGACGCGGACGCCCCAGCGTGCCAGAACTTCCAGAAGGGCAAGTGCAAGCGTGGCGCCGCGTGTCGCTTCCGCCACATTGCGGCCACGCCCGCCGAGAAGCAGGCGAGCGAGTGGGCGCCACCGGCGCGTGTGGAGCGCCCCGCGGCCATCGTGGCCGAGGTGGCCGTGTGCCAGAACTTCCGCCGTGGCCGCTGCAACCGCGGCGCGTCCTGCCGCTTCGCGCACACGGAGCAGAAGACCGCGGACGTGGTGGAAGAGGTGAGTTTCTACCAGAAGCGCTTCCAGAGCATCTGCTACAACTGGCAAAAGAGCGGCGCCTGCGTCCGTGGGGATAGCTGTCCGTTCCAGCACGAGGGCGGGCCGAGCGCCGTCGCCTCAGAGAAGAAGGGTGTTGTGAAGGTGGGCAAGAGCTTCGAAGAGCCACAGAATGAAGTAGAAGAGGAAGAAGAGCCGAAGAAGAAGGCGAAGAAGGAGAAGAAGGAGAAGAAGAAGCGGAAAGCGGAGAGCGATGGAGAAGAGAGCAAGAAGGAGAAGAAGAAGAAGAAGAAAACTCGCTCGGAAGACAGCGAATAGAATCTGCATTTGTTTTCAGAAGAGGTTGTAAATATGTGAATAGACGAGAGGACTCGACTGGAGCTTCATGAGAATCACGTGATGGTGCTCTTGTTTGAGGATCGCGATGGTAGACAGAGCCTAGGAGCAGTGTCATGTGCCCAAGCAATAGCATTCATCCAGTAGAATGCGCTCGTAGCCAGCGTTCATCGCAAGAGGCGACACGTGAATGACAAAATTTGGACGCGAGTCGTGGTAGAGAGCGACGGAAGGCTACGATCTTTCACCCGAGAAAAGACTTGGCGCCCAACAAGCATGCGAGGGCTTCTTCAGCTTCTTTTGGACGCGCGTAATGGAAGTGGGTGGAAGCTGTAGAGAGATGTTGTGGGTGATGGCACCTTTGTGCCGTCTGAACACTGTATTGGTGCGTGCGTCTATGGGGTTACATGCCATGCTTTCTCTATGTGGCGTGCTAATAAATGAGGTGTGTCTATGGGGTATATACTGCATCTGTATATCTCGAATACAATATGTGGCTTGGCTTTGCTCAAACGCTGGCGGCCGCGCCGGTGTTGCGAATCCACTCGTGCTGCAAGACCTCGTCGGCCGTGATGCGCGTGCTTGGGTCTACCGTCAACATGCGCTCGATGAGGTCCTGTGCCTGCGTGGACATGCAGATCCACTCACGCGAGTCGCAGGCAAAGTTGCCTACGACAACGCGCGCGGCGATCTCGTCGTCCGACGCATCGTTCGTCGGGTCGAATGGGTGGCGGCCGCAGAGCAGGATGTAGAGCACGACGCCCATCGCCCACACGTCCACGGCCGCACCGGCCTCGCTCTTGCAGATGAACTCGGGCGCTGCGTACGCAGTCGTGCCCACACCGCTGCCGATCGCGCACTTACGCTCACCCATCTTGTCTTCGCGGAAAGACTGACCAAAGTCGATGAGACACATGCTGGTCTTGTTGTCGTCGCACAGCATGATGTTCTCCGGCTTGATGTCGCCGTGCACGACGCTCTTGGCGTGCAGGAACGTGAGTGCACTGGCGATCTCGCGCGTCAAACCGCTCGCACGCTGCTCGTCAAACTTACCGTTCGTGACCAGATCATCGTAGAGCTCACCGCCCTCCACGAGCTCAGTCACGAGCACATAAGCGTCTGCGGTCTCGAACGCGTCGCGCAGTTGCAGCACGCTACCGTTACTACGCACATGACGCAGAATCGCAACCTCCTGCATAAACTTCTCCTTCGTCGTACCATCCTTGAACACACGCTTGATCGCCACCTGGGCGTTCGAGGCACGATGGCGCGCGACGTGCACGCGACCGAAGCCACCCTCACCGATCACACCCTGCAGCTCATACTCTTGCTGGATCTTCTTTGTGCGCAGGAGCACCTGGCGTGGTGACGTTGTCATTGCTGTCGATGATGCCGCTCCACTTTGTACCCATGTGTGTGTGTTATTACGCGCCAATAACAGGGCGTCGTGGTCGGCAACACGCGTCTTGTGCTGCGTGAAGTGCGACAACACGCTGGTAAAGCCGTGACCAAAGCCGATGCGGTTCTCTAAGTGCGCATCGTCCGCACGCATGTGAGCGTTAGTGGCCGCCGCAGAGGCAGCGAGCGTGATTGCCGCGCATGCCGCCCAGCCGCTCGAGCGCTGTCGGATCGCTGCTGTCATTCGTAGAGCCATGTTGCTTCTTGCTGGTGTTTTTCGTAATGAGGTCCCAATATTTCGCGTGGTTGTGGCTGGTGATGCGGGACTGTGCGGCGTTCATCGCGTACATTCGCTCTTCTTTCTGGATCGATAGAGCGAGTTTGGCGAAAAGAAAAAAGTGCGAAACGCCTTGGGAATGGGACACGATTTCTGAGAAACGAGCAAAAAGCGTTTCGAGATTTTGACTAATGCTACAGAAATATCGCATTCGTGCTACAAGACAGTATATAAATCGGCCAAACGCCGTTTCGCTTCCGAGATCCAGAAATGAATCTGCGTGCGTGACTTGCGTGCATGGCGCGTCACATTGCCGAGTCAAACAAGCAGCGCTGCGTGGAGATCGACTGGTGGCCAAAGCACCAGTCACTAAGGCATAGACGTGGCAATGTGGCTGGCGATTGCCCTGTCACTACAGTAAAAGGTCACCATTTCACGACCCAGCCTTTTGAGAAAAGCATGTCGGCCACAAGTCACGTCCACCATTTCATACAATAGATCCATACACCAGTAAAGCGAGAGAAAACGTGCTGTGATGAAGAGTGAACGCTATGATGGGACTCGTGCGAGCAGTACTGTATCAAGATTGATTCTTCACGATGATACCGTTGTCAGAAAATCACTCAAAGGCTGCGCGACATAAACACTAAGCTCTTATAGACAAATGTCTTTTTAGAGCAACAAAGTATAAGAAATCAGTATTTATGTGAATATGGCATAACGACACAGCTTCATTCTGCACTGCGTCAATCGAAAGTGATGTGGCTCGACACCTTGTTTTTTAGAAACTATGTTACTGCTGGGCCACTCTCAATGCTTTTCCCAGCCTTCGCTCCAGACGATCGCTCTCAATGTCTTCCCTCTCAGGTCGTCGACTGGAATGATAGGTCTGCTGCATTCGCCACACGACTGCGAGGGCACTGAAGAATCAGCAAATGCCATCGAAGTCTGTCAGACACCGAAATGCGTTGGTGAAGAGCTATTTTGGGGACTGAGGAGCTTCTCAATTTGATCCCTTTTATTCGCGTTTTTCGATCGCTGTAATGTATATTATGTTTCAAATGCCTCATAAACATTCTGGATGCATTCCTCTTTATATCACATAAAGACTGCCTATTAATATATAATGTACCCAGGTTCAAAACATAAAGTCCAAGATCGCTGCTACGCCAACAGCAAACACACGATCACTTTCAAATTCGACGCCAAGCGCAACAACCAACAGCAGCAGCAGGAGAATGGTGTACGTGGTGTCTGCTCCCACCACCACAGCCGCCTCAGGTAGGAACGCAACGACAGCAGTGGAGGCCGTCGCGCCTCTGCACGTTTCACTCAGGTGTGTCCACGTCGTGACGCGCGAACGTCCGGAGGTCGCCACTCTCCAGCACGTAAACCTGCTCATTGACGCGTTCCTCTATCGACCGCAGTACTTTCATAAGTCGCTCGAAGACGCCGTGGCGGACGACAACGTCCACCTGCTGCGTCGCCTACTCGCGGACGTGAGCCACAGTCACGCAGACGCACGCGGCACCACTGCTGGTGTCCAGCACCCGTTCTTCGTGGGATTGCAGGTCACCAAGGCCGCACGAGTGGCTGTACAGCAGCGCTCGTCTCTTCATAACTTCCACTCGTTGTTGAATTGTCTGTATGCCTGTGACCCTGAGGCCGTCGGTGGCAGTGAAGTGATTGAAGAAGCGGCAGCGGTGGGCGACCTGGAGCTGCTCCAGTGGCTGCACACCAACTGTCCAGTGGACCCATTGGCTATCGTGGACTCGAGTCAAGCAGCAGCGAGAGCAGGTGGCAACGGCCACATGCACGTACTGGAGTGGCTTGTGACGTCGTCTCACTGGTGGTCGTTGCAGTTGAGACTGCCGCTCGCTGACGTTGTAAAGAACAACCGTCACGAGGTCCTCGAGTGGCTCGACGCTCATCCACAAGTCCACTTCTCGTTTGGACCTAGTGCCTTCCACGACGCAGCTCAACGAGGAGACCTCACGATGCTCACGTGGCTGTTCACCCATCACAGCGGCGATCCTGAACGAGACGAGCCCGTCGCGCACCACGCAGCCGATGGCGCAGCTACAGGCGGCCACGTGAACGTGCTCGAGTGGCTCTTCGAACACCACCAAGAAGAGGCCCAATGCGGAGTAAACGGGTACGTTGAGGCCGCGCGCAATGGTCATTTGGCGGTCTTCCACTGGCTCTACGTACACGACGACAAGCGCTTCTGGAGAGAGTCCATGGAGGTCGCAGCAAGAACCGGACACATGGATATTGTGATGTTCCTCCACAACGAGCGCGACGAGAATGACTTCGTCAGCGCTCGTGCTGCGGGCACTCGCCTGGACGTCATCGAGTTCATGTACGAGTACTACCACCTGCCCAGCAGTTCTGTGGTGCAGAGCGCCTCCGCGAGCGGTAGCCTCGATATCATCCAGTGGCTCCAGAGGACTCAGGGCCAAAACGTGACGTCCGCCAACTCGTTCAACCTCGCGGTGCTCAACGACCACACGCACGTGCTCGAGTTCATGTTCGGCCACGTGGACGATCGCGACGTCACATGGGTCATCGATTGCGCAGCCAACGCAAACAACCTCCGCCTCATGCAGTGGCTGCACACAAAGGTCCAAGAGCTGCGCTCGACGCTGTCGAACCCGCTGCAGGGTCTCGCTCGCTGGATGCACTCGGCCGAAGGCCCCTTGCCCCCTGTGAACGACGCTGCGAAGAACGGGAATCTGGAAATGATCCAGTGGCTCGAGGCGCATGACTACGGCGAGTGCACGACGCTAGCGATGGACTGGGCCGCAGAAGGTGGTCACTTGGACGTGCTCCAGTATCTGCACGAGACCCGGAGCGAGGGCTGCACGACGAACGCCATGAACCTCGCAGCCGCGAACGGGAAGCTTGCGGCTGTCCAGTGGCTCCACGTGAACAGGACCGAGGGCTGCACGACGGATGCAGTGGATCTGGCCGTGCGCAACGGCCATGCGAAAGTTGTGGAGTTCCTGTTGATGAGCCGCAGCGAAGGTTGCACGCGTGCTGCTGTCGAGAGCGCAGTTGAGACTCGTGGGGATGCTGCAATGGTGCACCTACTCTTCGTGTTTCGTAGAGAGATGGTGGATGTGGAGAGCGTTCGTGCGCATACCACTGGCGGGAATGAAACCATGCGGCGCTGGCTGCGTCGCGTGGGCGACTCGAGTTGATTAACGCGCGAGAGAGAGAGAGAGAGGAGCCTTTGCATCAAGCCTCAACTGCCACGAAGCGCCATTGTGGCTCGGAACTACGTTATGAAAGTACCAACAGACTGAAGAAATGAATGAATGATCAAAAGAAATAAACAACGCGATGCGATTGACTGATTGTTGTCTAATGTGGTGGTGGTGATTCATAAGTTATGGTGAATAAATACTCGATCATCTATGGTGGGTGGTGTGTACGCTCGCTTGCGATGGCTTGCGTTGTTTGGCGTGTGGTCTTCATGCGAGATAAGATCATAGCTGGTAACGGGCATGTGCGGCACTCAGTACGTGACGTACTCGTCGATGATGTTCATCTGACGCTTGGCGGCCTTCTTCTTGGCGTTGGCGTGCATGCACTTGGTGAACGGCACGCTCTTGCCGGCAACGACGGTGGACGTGGCGCGCGCGCTGGCGACGCTCTTGGGCAGCTCGACCGGCGGCGTAGCCACGTGCTTCATGTGGCTGAAGCTGAAGCGCACGAGCTTGGTCGGATGGCTCGCGAGGATCGTGTCCTTGAGCTGCTGGGCCTCCTTAGGCAGTGGGCTCGAAACCACGGAGCTGCTCTGGCTGTGCTTGGGGCTTTTGGTGAAGCTCACGCGCTGCTGCTTCTGCGGCTGCTCGCGGTGGTGCTGCAGTGCCTTGAAGGCGGACGTACGGAGCTGCGGAAGCAGGCCCATGGTGGTTTAGCTGGTGAAGGCTGCTGCTGTTGGGGTGGCGCGCGTGTTTGGAAATGGACAGCGAACGGTAGACTCTTTCTCTTGTTGGGAGTGAAGCTGAAGCTGGCTGGTCGCAGATCGAGAGCCAACAGAGCCCTCCGTCCAATCTTCGAGATGAGACGGAGACGGTAAAGAGCCAACTCACCGACCGACCGTTTGGTGCCTTCATCCAAACAATCCGTTGAGACGAAGGCGGCTCGGCTTTATCGCAATAGACGAGTCCGGTCTTGCACACGCAAGCGTACCTATCACATTTCGCATGCGCCAATAATGTGTGATTCGATCCTGTGTAGTTGGCGTATATCGTGGATGCAAAGTGATTCGAAGTTGATTTGCTGCGGATACTGACCTGTTTATATTAAGTATCAGCTTCTAATTGATGGATATGACATTATGTGAGGCCAGAGGGAATCTCTTTTTTGCTGAAAACCTCCAGTGAAACGTTGGTGTGTGCGTGTGCCGGTGCCCTGGCTCTGCATTATTTGTTGGCCGATGGCGCCATTCCCCTGACTGACAAATGGCAGCACGCGCGCGCGTGGCTCTGCCGACCGACCTCCCGACTCTCACTCCTTCTCTCTTTTTCGTCTGCAGGCAGTTAGTTATTCCGACGACGACGCGTTTCGTTTCTTCAACAACAGCCCAGTCAGTCAGAGCCATCCATCCCCCGCACCACGCATTTCCACTCATGCTACAAAAGATCGTCTCGCTAAGATCGCCCAAAGCGTCCATCTCGCTTACTACCAGCAATGCAATACGGAGAGCTCCAACATGTGAGCAGCTCCAGATGCGAAGAGCTCCATTCACGTCTGTTACATTAAATAGGGTAGCCTACAATCATTGCTACAGCTTGGTAAGCAACGGCACTTGAAACACGAGCCCACGACTCCGTGCCTCAACTTGCAAGCTCTTGTATTGCTTGCTCTGATCACCGCAGCACATCGTTCTCGCGGATGCGGCGCAGCAGCCGCAGCTCGTGCCTCCGACGCATCCAGCTGCTCTTGGTGAAGAGCACGCGCTTGCCGGCAACGATCGTCGGCGCGTTCGTGAACGCGTCCGGGATGTCCACGGGCGGGATGGCGATGCGTTTCATGGCGGAGAGACTGAAACGCGAGGTCTTCTCTGGGTGCACCTGGCGGATCTTCTGCTTGAGCAACTCGCACTCTTGAGGGAGGGGATCTGAGGCAGGATGGCGGGCAGTGCTGGTGGGTCGTGCGTGACGCGGGCTTGGTGCTGCTCCTGCTGCCGTTTGCTCCTTCTTTTTGGACGAGCTGCTGACAGCTCTCGTGCTCGAGCTTGAACTTAAGTTGCTGCTGCTGGACTTTGCCAGCGAGACAAAGCTTGGCGAGACAAAGAGCGCCGTGTTGGGGGACATTGCACTGTGTAAATGTAGTGTTTGTGCGCTTGAGGTTGAATCAAAAAGTGAGGTGCAATCGTAAACCGCTCGTCGACAGGCTGGACTGAGGCACTGCAGTACCTCAGCTACGAGAGCTGACGCACGCGTGTGTGGCTGACATGGCTGGAGTACTCGAAGGCTGAAGACCCAGAACGACTGAAGGCTTTTGATTTGCGC
>JAASGT010000882.1:0-14504 GCA_023334315.1 Globisporangium alternatum
TGACCCACTCGAGCGCCAGGAAGAACGTGTTGCGCAGCTGCAGTAGCACTAGATACAAGTAGTTCACGCGACGCGTTTTGGTGAAGAAGTTGCGACCGGCGATGGCGCCGAAGACCATCGCGAACGTGATCGTCGAGAGCACGTCGCCGTTCGAGAGCGACGTGAAGATGTTCTTGGGCACGATCAGGTTGAGAATCGCGAGGATCTGGTCGCTCACGGTCATGAGCGCCAGCGCCGATTTGACATTCTTGGAGAACACGTTGTTGATGTCGTTGACCTCAAAGGCCGCCGTGTCGACCATGCCGCCCAGCAGCGTCGCGTTTCCCGTACATGCGATCGAGGTGTCGCTCTGGAGCTGCAGCAGCATGCCGTTCGCACACGTGAAACCCACGGCGTTGGTCGGCGTGGCCACGTACGCGCGGTCGAGCCGGAAGAGCGGACGGAAGAGCAGCGCAATGCCCATGCCCAGGAGCCCCGACGTGACCCACATGATCGCGAACACCTTGAACGTTTGGAGTCCGACGACCGAGACCTTGCCGACGAACACAATGTCTCCGATAGCCACGGCGACCGAGCAGAACACGTAAGGGATGACGAGCGACTTGAGTGCGCGGAGGAAGAGGTCACCTGGGAGCGAGATCCAGGCGACCGCAAGGTCGGACACCTTGATCGTACTGAAGAGGATGCCGAGGCCGACGCCGAGCACGACGCCGACGAGGATGTAGGACACCGAGAGTCGCCGACTGCTGCTGCTGCCGACGTAGCCAACGCTCGGGCCTTCGTCAGACTCTTCGTCCGACAGGCCGTTCGACATCATCACTGGCGCAAAGTCGCGGTAGGGCTCGTTCGGGTCGAACACGCCGCCGCCAAAGCGTCGCGAGGTGAAGTTGGTCTTGGGGCTGCTGTTGAACGTGCCGTTGCTCAGGTCGGTCGCGCGGCCGGCGCTGCCCGAGCCCTGGGATGCCGGTTCGTTCGGGCGGGCCGACGTGAAGTTCGTACGCGGCTCGCCGGTCGTGAAGTTGGTCCGTGGCTGCTTCTGGTTGGTCGTGAAGTTCGTGCGCGGTCCGCCGTTGGCGGCGTTAGGAGGCGTCATCGGGAACGAGCCGGAGCTCACGCCGCCGAACGAGTCGAGACGGTAGTTGCTCGAGCCGCGACCCGTCGAGTTGGTGCGCCGCATCGTCTGCTGCAGCGAGCGCTGCTGATCCTCGTCCAGGAGCATGATCGGCGCCCCCGCCGTCTGTCCTCTTGCCATGGTCTCCGATACACGCTTGTTTCTTGGGTAATCTACTACTGTGCAGTGTGAGATGAATTGCGCAACGCAACGCGGGACTCACGCGGTGTGTGTTCTTCCGACGACGCTGTGGCGACGGGTTCCTGCCTCGAAAGAGAAAGAGCGAGTGAGCGACAGCAGAGAGAACGAGATGCACGCAAACACAAGCAAGCAGAGCAACCAAAGCGGACAAGGAAAAGACGCACCACCATTACACTTTCTCTTGCCAGATGGGAGGGGATGTCTGACGGGATACCGGTACCACAGTCAAAAGAGCGCCGTCAGCTCTTCAGTGATCGGTTTGTAGGTACCTCGCTTGAGTGATGCATACAAACTAGAGGTACACACACGTCGCAGATGGCAGTGGAGCGAGGATTATTGTGATTCGTGTCAAAGATATAATGTTCACCTCCTTGTTTGTGAGTGCGTCTCTCGACGTCGTTTGGTTGTCAAAGTGGCAAATCGTTAATGCACTGCAGAGCGTCATGCTCTGGATTAACACAAACTTGCTGATGTGCCTCGAAAGAGGACTCGATGACTGCAAGCGCACGTCTTCTCGGAGGATGCAATAGGGTGCGCGCGAGGAAGAGCACATCCTTTGCTGCCCAGTTGGAGACAGAAGGTCCTCGCGCTTGTTCAGACTGTCCGCAAGAGCAAGAGGCGAGTGACTACCACGTTACCGTTGCGTGAGTGTCTGGTCCGTTTCAATGCGCTCTCTTCACTCTCCTTCGTTATGTCTCGCGTTGAGCGGATCCCGACCAGATCTTCCTCTGCGGGACAAGTTCAGCACCTGCGCTCTCTTCTGTGTGGTTGGCGGTGACTTCCGAGTTTTCTGGTTTCTGATATATTCGTATTCTTACATCGAATGTCCGATTTGAATCCTGCATCTTTTACACGTTAATAAGTGGTCAGAACACTGCCATTTCGTCAACGCTCTCAGCATCACCTCCATTTATTTGCTGCGTGCACAACATTCGTCAGTCCATTGAGTACGATGCTGCTGGTCTGCACTTCCCGCGTGTCGATGCCAAGTTAGAGCCACCACTCACAGAGTCTTGATATTACCATCCTCATCTATTATTTCCGCCACTTGCTCGTGACAGATTGGCTACTTCCGTCGCCATGCTGGCTCCACTTGCTGAAAAACCGAGAGCGCTGGCTGGTGTTTGCGTTGCTGTTCCCACTGTCCGCATACTCGTCGTTTCCGAAGCCGTCGTTATTGTTGCGTTGCCGATTCAGTCCACCTGCAGCAGCACCACTGAGACGCTCGCTCCAGGAGCTTCGCTGAGATGACTGTGTCGGTGGATCGCCGAAACGATGTCGCTTCAACGTGGACTCTTTCTCTTCATCCCCGTCTGCTTGCCAGCGTTTCTGCGCTGGGTATCGGTGGTGTCGAGACGAGTCGTCAGCTGACGATGCAGCGAATGCTTGTGACGCTCTCGGTTCGTCGTAGCGCTTGTGAGATTGGCTACCCCCGTGAGGCTGGGAATACTGACTCGTGCTTGGACAAGTTGACAGCTCGTTCAACCCGAGACTCTCAAGAACCATTTTCTCCTGCAGCGCGTACTCTGCGCCCGGGTCTTCGGCAAAATCAGAGTGAAGAACGGACTCGAGGCCGCCTCCGAGCATTGAAGAGCAGCTGTCGGTCGCCTTACTCACCTCCATCACAAACACCGCAACCACCGCGTCCATGACCTGCACTTCGTCATGGCACATCAACCGAGCGTGCGCTTGGGACAAGCGCGTCAAACTCTCCAGCAATCGGATCGTTGTCCGTGCAGCACTTCTGGTGTCGGACGATCGCTGGAGCTGGTAATAGCGCTGCAGGATCGTCATGGCGCTACGGGACAACTGCGGCTGGTACTTGTCCTTGATAAAGCAAATGTACGCCTGCAGCTTCGGGATTGACCATAGCAGCTCGTCGCTTTCCGCCTTCTTCCTCTTCTTCTCCTCCATCATAGCTTGCTCTTCTGCGCTTGGCACACCTCCAAGCACATCGAATGAAGGATCACCGCCGATCTTCTCCTGTTTGATGCCGATTTGACCTGTCGACTGTTTCAAGATGAACGACGACACCACTTGGTCCCAATTCTGATTCATCCGATCCAACAGCACCAAGATCAAGTCGAATCGACTCAGGAGCGGGCTTCCGATCGCAGTGTTGACAGAGACATCCGCGTTGGGGTCGTACCGACCTTTCGGGTTTGTCACTGCGAAGATGGTCGTCCGCGCATTTAGCTTGCACACCAGTCCTGCCTTGGCAACGCTGAGCGTCTGCTGCTCCATCGCCTCGTGGATCGAGGTTCGGTCGTTGCTGCGGATGCTGCTGAACTCGTCAATACAGCACACGCCTCGATCTGCTAGTACCAGCGCGCCAGCTTCCAGCATCCATTCGCCACCATCTTTCACTGCCGTGCACGTCAGTCCAGCACTTGTTGTGCCGATTCCTGTCGTGAGCACTGAGCGCGGACTAAGCTCTGCGGTGAATCGGAGAA
This sequence comes from Globisporangium alternatum, assembly GCA_023334315.1. Classification (NCBI taxonomy): domain Eukaryota; phylum Oomycota; class Peronosporomycetes; order Pythiales; family Pythiaceae; genus Globisporangium; species Globisporangium alternatum. Next base: position 3,766 of record JAASGT010000882.1, read on the forward strand.
ACTGTGATTTTCCTGTTCCTGGGTCTCCGATGAGCAGCATGTGCGGCTCTCCTCGCGTCTTCATTCCGGTTCCATCAACGTGTGTGCAGCCGCCAATCACAGTCAGCGCCACACCCAGCTTCACAATAAATAAGCCGTAGACCTTGGGGCAAATGCTCGCGATGATCTCGTTCCGGCCGCGCATCGGCTCGTGCTCATGATGCTTCCAGAACTGTGCAAACTCTTTCTTGAGCTCTTCCGTGACGAGAACGTGGGCAGAGGTCGCGTTCTTGATGCGAATGCTGTTTGCCTTCACGATCGTCTCGAGATCGCATCGAATGTCCTTGATGACCGGTCTCCAGCAGCGCATCAGGATCCCCACGACAACGACGTGGTCGCCAGCCTTGACCGAGTCCACGAGATCGTCCTCAAGCACAACCAGAATGGAGCGAGGGATGGATCCGACGCCGAGCTTCGAGACTTGCTCCTGGATCTTGATGATCTGGTGGTCGGACACCACTCGCGAGTTCTCGACAATGTCAAACTGCGTCGACTTGCAGGGCTTGCCACTGTTTTCGGACGGACACACTTTCTGCGCAGCATAATCATATAACCGTTGTTAGCATCAACAGCACCGCTTAAAAACGAACCCGAGAAGCACAATTGTTCTTACCGGAATCTCGAGGATGTTGCCCTGCTCGGGGTCGGACTTGACCAGGAAACGATACCCACATCGAGAGTTGCTGCACTGGTACTCGCGAGATGTCTCCTGCATTTTGATCTGGCAAGTGGAGAGAAGCAAACACAGGCGATCAGTAAGCGCACTGTTAGCTTTGCACGTGACGTTCCACACATACACGCAGCTTCAAAGCTACAATATAATGCACAAAGGTCACACCCACTTACCATTCCTGTTCGCACGACAGTTCCGGCGATCTGGATCAGCTGCTTGACGTCGTTCGAGCGGATGGTGCTGATCGTCATCTTGCGTAGCGGGTTCACAGGCGGCAGGAACTCGATGCGCACTTTCAGCTTCTGCCGGATCTTAAGCGACAGCGCAAAGAAGCCTTGCGCGTCCTGCGCATATATTCGCGAGGTTGCTGCTGGAGCTGTCGCGGACGCCGCGACGGATGTGATTTCCTGTGCCAGTGCAGCGTGGAAGAGCGGCAAGAACTGGTCCGGATGACGGAACAGCAGCGTGCCCAGGCTCGGATTGTAGTCCAGCAGCACCTGCGCACATACGCGTAGTGAAAACGCGAAGCTCTGCTGCTGAGCGTCGCTCGCAGTCGGCGTCGCGGCGGCCAGCAGCATGCTGGAAGAAGCACCGCCACCTGAGCCGAGCGAGCGATGCAAAGTCTGCACATCCTCTCTGCAGCACGCCTCCAGGAAGCTGCGGAACGCTGCCTGGTACTCTTTCGCGCGCGCCTCGAAGGCTGCAGCGCTCACGTTCGCGAGCAGATCGCCGCGCGCGCCGCTGTCGTCGTCATCGCCTGCCGCCATGTTGATGCTTTTGCATGCATGTGAATTCCGCACGGTTTGCTCAAACGATGAAATTTACATACTAGAGTTGCTCGAGAATGTTGCTCTAGCCAGAAACATGAAACAGTAATGGACTCGACTGTGATTGGTTGAATTTTGCTCTGACGAAAACTTTTTAGCCACTTAGCAACATGATGATTGTATTTATGACCAATCAGGTAAAGTTCCGTTTATAGCAAGATCTTGGTTTTGTTATAGAGGGAGATGCAACCATAACCTCTTTATCCATGCCCACAAAAAAGTCCCAAAAAGCACTTTACACAATCTGAGGTTTCGAAGAGCTACGACTATGGGGAACCAGCAGTCGATGCGCTACGTGGGCCATGACGCGGGCTTCAAGTACGAGCCAGAAGATCACATGGATTCCGCATATAAAGAAGACGCAGACGCATCGATTCCCGGCTCGGCGACCTCTTTCTGTCATGTAGAGGCCGAGATATCGGACGCGGAAGCGACGCGACCGCCCGAGAACGAGAGTGAGAACGCGACGATGGCGAGTACGCGTGCACCGAGGCTGACCGTCGAGACGTGGCACGAGCCAGCTGGGAGCGCTCCGGTTACACGTGTCCGTTTAGCGCATACAGAGAAAGCTGTGGACGCTGTGAGCCCAAACCTGCCGCTCGCCGCGGCGCCCGTGGCGACCCCCGTGCGCCCGAACCGTCGTGTCGAAGACGTGTACGACATGCAGAGCCAGAACATCGGCAGGTATGTCACATGCTGTGTTTAATGTTGTTGCTGTGACGATGTGTATGTACACATGCGCACCAGATCTCTCATGCGCTTGATGGATGTATCTGTGCATGAATATTATCGTATGCTGCACGACAGAGGCCACTACGCGGTAGTGTGTCGCGGCAAGTGCAAGCGCACGGGTCGCGCCGTGGCGATCAAGAAGATCAAGCGCTTCCTCACAGACGAGAAGCGACTGCGCGCGGAGATCAGTGTTCTGCAGAAGGTTCAGCAGCACCCGAACATCGTGGAGCTCATCGACGTCTTTGAGACCGCGCGCGAGGTGCAGCTCGTGCTCGAGCTCTGTACTGGCGGGGAGCTCTTCGAGCGCCTGGCGGACAAAGGACCGTATTCGGAGGCGGACTGCGTTCGCCACGTGCGTGATATGGCGCACGCAGTGCACTATCTACACGAGTACGTCCGTTGATTTGACCCCTGGCTTACTGTGTGTTGTTGATACAGAGACTGACTGATTGGCTGACTTTATTGTATCTCGTGTTGCCTGTACTAGGAATGGCATTGTGCATCGTGACCTGAAGCCCGAGAACATCCTACTGTCGACGCCGAACGACGACGACGCGGTGATCAAAGTGGCAGACTTTGGGCTCGCGAAGATCTTCACAGGCACGAACATGAAGACCAAGTGCGGCACGTGGGGGTACTCGGCGCCCGAGATGATCAGCGGCTCGGGCGTTGTCTTCGGCTACGACTTCAAGGTCGACTCGTGGAGTCTCGGCACGATCCTATACATTCTGTGAGTCTATCTAGTGATTGGCTTGACTTGCGATGCTCTATAATGGCATTGACACATCTCTACTATACCAGGCTCTGCGGGTACCACCCGTTCGACCCGGACGGCGAGCGCTCGGACAACGACATGATCGCGAACATCAAGGCGTGCCGCTTCGACTTTGAGGACGAGGCCTGGGAGTCGATCAGCGAGGACGCGAAGGACCTCGTGCGCCACTTGCTCGTACTCGACCCGGCCGACCGGTTCTCGATGAAGCAGGTGCTCGACCACCCGTGGATCACAGGCGTGACGGTGCCTGCCTCGGTGCTGCCGCTCTCGCCCACGATCCACCGCGACCTGGCAAAGTTCCGCGAGAACAGCAAGTTCAAGGTACCGTCACGTATATGAATACGATGACTGTGAGTTCGCGAGCTGACATGCTGTGACTTGCATCGAATGTATCTACTTTGTTACTGTAACAGCTTGATTTTGAGTCGTTTGGCTACGACGCGACGGATGACGATAGCAAAGTGGCGAGTACGCAGTGAAGATGTGAATCAAGAGCGAGCAGCAAATTGCACTAAGAAGCAGCAGCGAATGGTGACGAAGCAGCACCTGGCGAGAAGCGTGATGAAGAAACCACAAATCTGTAAACGAACAAGAACGATGAAGTGTACACTACATATTTAAAATAAAAGCCGTGAGCTTGCTGGAGGACAACGCGCAAACGTGAGGCTGGAATGAGGACAAAGAGACTGTGCTGCAGATGGAATAGAGAAGGCCACGGCAGGTTTGCGTCCGTTGCGATGAGTACTCGTCGATATTTGAGCAAGTAGGCAATGAAATTGTATACTATACCTGATTGTGCATGGTGTATGAGTATATGAAATGAATGGTAATACCTTACTATGGAGCTAGATATGCAGCAGCGAGTACTGCAGATGCACCTTGTGTTTTGCCTCGAACTGGTTGATCGCGTCGATCATGCCTTCCTCGACGTCTGCGAGGCCGTCGATCTATCACCATCACACATACAGAAGAAAGCAATCAGCCACACTTCACAAGATAATACAAGCTCGCTTGATGCGTATACAAGACGCACCGATTGGCAGAGCTCGAGCGCGAGCGAGCCGCCGATCTTGGCGTGCTCGGGGGTGTCCTTCGTGTCGAGACAGAGGAGGTGCAGCGGCTTCCAGTCGCCATTGCCCACGCGCAGCTGCAGGTCCTCAAGCACGATCTCAAAGATGCGGTCGTCGAAGCACAGCACGACGGTGAGCTCGTGCAGCTCCTTCACGCTCAGGTCCTGCCACCGCTGTGGACACTCTTTCGTCAGGATATCGCGCTCGAGCATCGACAGCACGCCGTTGCGCCGAAATCTACACATACACACACAGATCAGTACGCGTGCGATCGAATGCAGCATAGTCTAGAGCACAGGGATCCCATACGAATAATGATTAATGCACGTACAGGTCGGCGTTCTCGCTCTTGAGCTGGTCGTACATGACCTGGTACGGCGTGAAGAACTCGTAGATGCGCGGGTCGTAGCGCGACGGGCCCGGGAAGCGCACCTTGTTGCCGGCGCCAAAGGAGCAGACGCGTAGACCCGCGGCGTGCAGGTGGTCGTGTGCCTCTGTGCTGCGGTTCACGTTGTTGGCGCAGAGCATCGCGAACATCGGCCGCGTTGAAGGTGGTGCTGGCGGCGCCATGGCTGCTTTCGGTCGTGAAAGTGAATAAATGGCGAACTCTTCGCAATATGGACTCGTACTTGAACGGGGGTCTGCGGCACACGATTGCCACACAGGATTCACAGCAGAAGTGCTCTTTAATGTCGACATTGTCGAAATTGAAGAAGCTGAGTGTGCAGGCAGTCGAGTGCATTTATTTTCTCAGGGAACGTTTGTTAAGCTGTTGAAGCATGAGCATCTCCATAGTGAGTCTCGTCCATCGTCAGCAGCACACGCAGCAAGGAATAGGGAGAGAGAGAGAACATGAGTGTCAGTGGTGTACAATAGGCGAACATGTGAACCGTGACGCCAGAGCAAGTTTAGTCGCTTCAACAGCCAGCCAGACGGACAGACAGACAGATGATAGGAGAGCAGTCGCAAGCCGCCTAGTGCACACCAGCCACACGCTCACAGTGTCGCTTCTCCTCCGTCACGTCGCTCATCGACCTGCTCTTCCGCTTCATTCGATCCTTGCGGATTCCGACGTGATTCCGACGTGGTCATCATCAGTCGAACGGATGATGGTGATACAAAAAAGGCCGTGTCAAGAATGGTTTTGTGTGCCCACTCTGAAACTCGCACTCGCACGGCTCTTGTCAGATCTACCAACCGCCCAGTGCAGAAATGCTCGTTCGCCGCGCAGCCCTCATTCAGCGTCACTCGCTTTCTCGCCTGCCAGCCAGAGCCTCGCTATCACCAGCGGCGTTCAGCTCTCTATCGCTTCAGCAACTCACATCCGCATCCATTCGCCGCGCGTCTCCCGTGCTCCTCACCACACTTGCCCAGCTCCGCACCATGTCGTCGTCGTCGTCGCTCGCCGATGAGTTCCAGAAGAAGGTCGTGCTCGGCAAGTCGCTCCCGCCGCTGAGCGACAACATGGCGAAGCTCGAGATGTACGCGCTCTTCAAACAGTCGAACCTCGGCAAGAACACGACCTCGAAACCCGGCATGCTCGACTTTGTGGTGGGTGTTGTGCTGTGAACGCGCTTACTGCTGTGGCGTGATGTATTGCGCATTTCTTCATGGTGATGATGACAAGGCAGTTGGACTCAGTGATTTTGAATGAATGTGTGGCGCATGGTATCTAACAGGGCAAAGCCAAGTGGGAGGCGTGGACGAAGCTCGGCGACATGTCCAAGGACGAGGCCATGACCAAGTATATTGCGATCATCGACAACCTGGCCAAGACGCACGGCGTTGGCAGCGCCGACTCTGGCAGCGAGGCCGCGCCCGTGAGCACGTCGGAGGACCTCCTCGTCGAAGTCTCGTACGTGCATTTCGCTTTGTGATGACGAATTTGGATCTTCCCGTCCTTACGCTTGTGTTATGTGCTCTCTGTCGCTCGTTTATCGTATTACTACAGCGAAAGCGGCTTGCTGACGATCCAATTGAACCGCCCGACGCGCTACAACGCGCTGAACCGCGAGATGTACGACGGCATCGTCAAGGCGCTCGAGACGTCCAAGAACCAGGACAACGTCAAGGCCGTGCTGCTCAAGTCGACCGGCACCATGTTCTCGAGCGGCAACGACCTCTCCATGTTCACGAACAACCCGGACGGTATGTCGTTCGAGCAGATGGCGGACGCTGGCGCGCAGCTCCTGGAGAACTTTGTTGATGCATTCCTCACGTACCCAAAGCCGATCGTGGCATCCGTGCAAGGACCCGCGGTGGGCATTGCCGTGACGCTGCTCGCGCTCTGCGACCTCGTGTACGTCTCGGAGACCGTGACACTGCACACGCCGTTCACGGCACTGGGCCAGTCCCCCGAAGCGTGCTCGTCGGTGCTCTTCCCGAAGGTCATGGGCAACGCGCAGGCGAACGCGATGCTGCTGCTCGGCGAGAAGCTGAACGCGAAGGACGCCGTGGCGTACGGTCTGGCGACCGGCTCGTTCGGCGTCGCGGACTTTGACAAGCAGGTGCAGGAGAAAGTCGAGTAAGTGGAGCTGCTGCTGTTGTGTGTGGCTTGTGCTTTGAATGTGGGAATGTTGTGCTGCATGGACTCACCTTGTTGTCGTGTTGCTGCTTGTCCAACTGTAGCGTTCTGCTGTCCCGCTACCCGATCTCGATGAAGCAGTCGAAGGCGCTGATCCGCTCGCCGGAGGCGATCAAGGAGCTCCAGGAGGTGAACCGCCGCGAGTGCCAGACGCTCAAGAAGATGTGGCTCGGCGCCGAGTGCATGGACGCGATCATGAAGTTCCAGGCGCGCAAGAAGTAAGCGCAGATGCGCTTTGCTGCACAGAAGTCACAAGGCTATGTGCCAACGCAGGCCAACTTGCAATTTGTATGAGATCAAATCAAATAGCCCAGACGATTTTTGGCTTCTTGGGTCCACATGCGGCGTCTGAGATCGCTGAATCTTGCTGGGGTAGTTTGATTCGACGAGGTCCACCAATTCTCGAAATACTTCGTCTCGAGAGATCTTGCGTGCAGCAAGCCAGTCAGTTGACCATCATATGCGGCGATCTACGGCTGAGCGTAGCTGGCGCGGCCTCAGCGTCGTCCTTGCCAAGCAGCAAGCAAATCTCGTCGCTAATTCTCGCCTTCAGATCCGCGATACAGTGCACCACACAGGGTGAAGTGAAGCTGGACCATATGCTGCTCGTGCGTAAGACAAAGTCGCAATCTGGATGGCAAACATGTCTTCGCCCGCGAGAAAGTACCAGTGTTGCTGCCGCCTCTGTCTCTCTGCAACGCAGCCATTTAGCTGCTGCTTACCGCTCTGCTCCATGCTTCTCCATCGCCTGCCCAGTGTTGCTGCTAAAGTCGCTCTGGCTGGAGTTTTCAAGACTAATAATTGCGCGCAGAGTGGCAGGTTGAAGTAAGAGTTGAGGTGGTCGCACGAGTTGAAGTTGAATTTTCCCTCTCAGGGTCCAGCCCTTTCACATTCGCTTCGTACCAAACCTGTCCAAGAGTATGTATGCAAAGAAAGTGACGATAGCTGCTGATGCCCGTACGTGGAACTTGCTGAGCCATCGAGTTGTCAGTCACCTACCTGCCAGTGAAAAGGCGCTATCAACTTTGTCGTGTGCAAGTGGATGCGATGCTGAGAGCAGTGACAAAATTCAGGTCCGTTCTAGACGTACACATCTCGGTCTGATTGCTTCCAAGGGTGTCTAGGCTCAGGTGATTCGTGATTGGGGTCAACCTGTCTGCGTCTATGGGCTGGTTCTAGCGAAAATGGTGGTTTGGGCATCTCGATCCGATGATCTTCTCTACATATCTTGTTGCTCAAACGGTTTTAAAACCACGATGAGAGCCGCTTGGAGCTCATGGTCTTCTGGCGCTCCGACTCGCTGCTCGGCTTCTCCTGCTCAACCGCAGCGTCACTACTCGGCTGTGTCGAGGTGCCATTCGCAGTAGCTACTGCTGGTGGCGGTAGATCTGCAACCACGGCAGGCTCACTTCTGGGGTGCACGTGACCAGAGACCTTGTACTTGCAGAGGACACACTCGACCACAGGAGCTGCTGGTGCAGGTGGTTCTACAGGATCCTCTACACGCGCGACTGGAACTGCAGGCTCAACGCTTGTCTCTTGAGGCTGTTGTTGCTCCTCAGGCTCTTCGGGCATCGAAGCGAGCCTCACGCGGCCTTCTCTCCGCTGCAACGTCTTGTTGCGGCGAACTCTCCTTGTTGCAGGACTCTTTCCCGAATCATTGGTATCATTCACATCACTCGAACTCGTGAGCGTCGATGCCGACGACTTGAGCTCTTGGATCTCGGCACCAGTGAGTTCCTTGCTATCCAAGACGTCGTTGAGAACCGCCATCGTCACACGTCGCAGGATCGGCGACTGCCGTCGTCGTGCAGCTCTCAATGACGCCGTTGAGTCTTGTGTCGTTGTGTCTTCTGCTTGTCCTTCCTTCTCAGAATGATCAGTGGCACTTACTACCACACGTGCGTCACCGCCATTCTTGCCAGGAGCCAGCCCCGTAGCGTGTCCATTCAGTCCGTTGTGGAACAGATACCGCAGCGCGCGCGTCTGCTCTCCGACGACCGGACGGAGCTTCAAGGTGCTCTCGAGTAGCAGTCCCGACGTCGTTCCGTCCACTCGAAACTCGCGAAGCGACTGTTTACTTCGTGCTGCGCAATCACCATTCTGCTCTTCAGATGCACTTCTCCAGAGTGGCTTTGAGATAAACGGCGCTTTTTGCGAGCACACGCGGAGCTGTTCATGGAGCATGAGCGCGTACTCGAGCACCTTCGCGTTCTTAGCAGTTGTTTCCATGAGGTTTTGAACTCCTGCTGACGCTGCACGTCCTGCCTTGGACACTGTGAGATCGAACACGAACGCCGGGTTGATCGCCTCGTAGTCGTGCGTGCACGCCGACGCGTTCATGTAGACCGTCGTGCCGTCCGAGCTCTTGCCGTAACCCTCGTGGACGTGGCCAAACACATGAAACTGCGGCTGAATGCGCTCCGTCACCTCCCTCGTGAGCTCCTCGCAGCCGACGTTCAGGTACCCGACCTTGTCGCCGCGGCCAAAGGGTGGCGTGTGCGTGATGAGCACGTCCGTGTCACTCGGGACGAGCCGCCATTTCTCCAGGAGCTTCTCACCGCGCGGCAGGTTGAACGCCCAGTTGCAGAACTCGGGCTGCCACGGCGTACTGAACATAGACGTGATACAGTGAGCACCATACAGCCTGCATAACGATAGACAGGTTGCATAGTGGTGAGCCTACCCATAGAACTTGAAGCCGTCGATGAGCACCGCCTGGTCTTCGAGGTAGAGTCCGTTCGTGAGCAGCGCGCGCACTTCGTCTGGGTCTATGGATATACACAATATAACCGCATTTTCAATACGTACACCCCAATACATACATATACAGCGCAGCAGAAGACACAAGTCTGAAGACCTTACCGTACTGCTGACGGTGGCCGTACTGCTGCCAGTTGAACGGATAGAACGCACGGTCGAACGTCGACTCGTGATTGCCCGCGACTACGAGTTTGTACTTGTGTGGCAGCTTGCCCAGGAACTCGTTGAACGCCAGCACCTGCCCATACATAATACAGCACCGCCATTAGCCACAAGCAGCCAGTCAAAGGTTGTGCGAAGATGCATTGGTGGCATTAACAACAGACGCACTTCGTCGCGGTCGCCCGTGTCTGTGAAGTCGCCCGCGTGGATGAGCACGTCGCCGTCGGGGATGCGCTGCAGCGCGTCGTGCAGCCCGTGCGTGTCCGAGATGCACACCACGCGCATTGCTCTACTCGCTCTCGTCTACGCTGTTTTGCCAGCTAAAAAAAGCCAATTGACTTGCTTTCACTATGTCAGAGGACCGGAACGCCACCATTTGTGTGGACTATTCATTAACACCATATCGAAACCAAGTCAAATGCCTTTTTACGGGAATGCTGACGATGACATACTGAAAACAAGACAAATGTAGCTACTCATTTTGACGCAAACAAAAAGTGGTTTTTGGACTCAACATAACATTGACAAAAGCGGAGACGCCACCGACAAAAGTGGAGATTTTTTGTCGAGACCATCGCATGGATAACACGGACGAATCCGTTCGTGTCCATCTGATGGCGACACTATCATCCATCTGCAAGGCGAACATGATGCAAGCAAGATTCACTACACAAGTGGTGAAGCTATTCAGAGTTGCAGCCGAGGCCGAGTTGAGCAGGCCACATGCACGCATTGAGCAATAGCGGCTTCAAGAACTCAATATTCGTGAAGACCGTGACAGACAAATGTCTGAGATAGCTCCATTGAGATTATACTCCTGCAAGCCAAAGCTCGCAATTCGACACCGGGTCCCGCGTTGTGTATGGGCTCGCACTCTTACCTCAACTGCTGGACATGGTTTTAGGAAGGGATACTAAATGGAACAAACAATTTTACCCACGGAAGGTGATGTGAGATGATTGGATTCTTGACAACTCTTTGAGCCCGTGCGACTACGTGCGAAGCCACCTCTGGCTCCATCCAGTTGACGTCGCCAGTCACCCACAAGATCTTAGAAGCGATTCAGGAAGTCGGACGAGCTCTCATCTCTGGTGAGATCAGTTCGAGTGGCGAA
>JAASGT010000883.1:0-14503 GCA_023334315.1 Globisporangium alternatum
CCAGCTCCCAAGCGCGTGTGTTGTGTGTCTTCTTTTTCACAGATACACCACAACTCGCGACGAGAAGTTTTACATCTGCATTCCGCGCATGCGAGCGTTTGAGCATACAACATCAAGTCGAGTGTGTGCGATTGACCCGGGCGTACGCAGCTTCATCACGATGTACGACCCCAACGGTGTGACTCTGGGCGTGGACGATGCGAATGAAGAAATCTTCCGACGATGCATCACTATCGACCGAGAGATCTCAAGAAAGACCAAGGAGACTTCAAAACGGAAGCTCTACCGACAGAACAAGCGAGTGTTCCAGATGTTCCGATGCGTGAAAGCCATGATCGCAGGCATGCATCAGAAGGTGTCGAGCTGATCCTCGAAGAACTATGCGGAAGTCCTCCTGCCATCGTTTCAGACGTCCGACATGACCTCGAAGCAAAAAAGAATATCAAGCAAGACTTCAAGAGCAATACTGACGTGGTCGCATTACAAGTTCAAGATGATGCTCGAGTACAAGATGAAGAGATCTGGCGGGAAGATGGTCGAGTGTGAAGAACATTACACTACAAAGACGTGCTCTCGTTGTGGGAGAATCAACTACAAGATCACGCACGAGAAGGTCTTCCACTGCTCGAGCTTCAATCTGACGATGGATCGAGACGTGAACGCCGCTCGCAACATCTTCCTCAAGAATGAACACTTACTCACTTGGGCTCTCCGAGCTCGGGTGTCCGGAGATGCTTACTCCGCGGATGCCTCTTTTGAGGTCGTCAGGTGCGCTAGGTTTACTTAGTGTATCGCCCCAAACCAAAAAACAGAAGGTCGCTTACATAATCGTGTTGGTACTTTGGTATCTCATGGTAAGTTGGTGATCTTCTGAGGCACTTACCAATGCTGCACGAATGTGAACACCTCCTGTGTTGTGTACATTCGTGCAACACTGTCCGTTTTGGATCATAATCACTGACCTTGTTCCGCCGCTGCATCATCACCAGCAGCAGCTTGTCAATCAGCTATCAGCACGTTTGGGCTTTGGTCGAGATCTTTCATTGCTTCCCTCTTCTCATTCGCAACCACGCAGCGCCAGCAACAAGAGCTTCAAGCAGCAACATGCGCGGAGCACATCACGAAGAGTCGATGCCGCTGACGACGAGCATTTCGATGCGCGTCATGGCTCCCACCACTGACGGCGCCGGCGGCACGCGTCACCGCTACAGCCTCTCGGCGCAGGCCAAGCGCTACGCCAAGGTGGGGATCTGTCTCGTGGCGCTCGCCGTTGCGGGCAACCTCATGCTCTCGTGCACCGCCAGCGACGCGTCCATGCGCAGCGTGGTCGACAAGGACCTCGTGCTCAACGCCGACTCGATCACGGCTTCGACTTCTCCAACAACGTCGCTGTCGTCGTCATCGTCCTTCCCGGGCGCGAAGGACGAGATCGTCGACTCGATCGCCAAGCCGGACGATTACAGCGCACGCCTGTACTCGGGCTACCTGTCGCTCGCGAACGGCGGCGAGGCGTTCTACTTTCTCGCAGAGTCGCAGAGCGAGGAGACGCCCGAGAAGGACCCGGTGCTACTCTGGCTCAACGGCGGCCCCGGTGCGAGCTCGCTCGCTGGGTGCTTCACAGAGAACGGCCCGCTGTTCGTGAACGACGACGGCCAGAGCGTGCGCGTGAATGACTACGCGTGGAACAAAAATGCGCACCTGCTCTGCATCGAGTCACCCGTGGGCGTGGGCTTCAGCTACAACGCCAGCGGCGTGTACGCCGCGGACGATCTGTCCCAGGCCGACGACTTGTATGACGCCCTCCAGCAGTTCTTCACCAAGTTCCCGCAGCTGCGCGAGAACGACTTCATCGTCTCTGGCGAAAGCTACGGCGGCATCTACGTGCCCACGACGGCACGCGCAATCGTCGAGGGCAACCTGAGGGGCGAGCTGCCGAAGATCAACCTCAAGAAGTTCGTCGTCGGTAATGGCGTGAACGAGTACTCGGGGCTCTCGATCGTGCTCTACGCGTACTACCACGGCTTCATCAGCACGGAGGAGTACCAGCAGGTGCGCTCGGACTGCCCGCACCTGCAGGAGTTCCAGCCGAGCGCGAGCTTCTTCGACCCGAGCGACGACCCAAAGTGCTCGCAGACCACACTAGGCATGGTCACAAAGCTCCTGCTCAACCACATTAACCTGTATAACGTCTACGGCACGTGTGCGGGCACGACCGAGGACGGCGTGCGCGCGCTCGTGCATGAGCTCATGACGCCGCAGAACGGCCTGCCACACCCGATCGGCAACCCGATGACCATGTGCCTCAACTCGACGCAGCTCGACGTGTACTTTAACCTGGACGACGTGCGCGAGGCCTTCCACACCAAGAAGGAGATCGACCGCTGGTACAGCGACGCGCTCACGACGTCGTCCGTCAAGACGTCGGCCGCTCTGCTGGGCATCGACGAGCAGTCGCTAGCGCACGCGCAGCTTCTTGACTACTCGGCGACGCTCAAGGAGCAGGTGACGCCCATCTGGAAGTACCTGCTGTCCCAGGGCGTCGAGGGCGTGATCTATCACGGCGACGCCGACATGGCGTGCGACTTCATCGGCGGGCTCTGGGCCGTCGAGTCGCTCAAGCTGCCGCGCATGGGCAAGCGCGCGCCGTGGTTGGTTGAGATTGACGGCACGCAGCAGACTGGTGGGTTCGTTGAGGAGTTCAAGGGCCTTAGGTATGTGACCGTCAAGGGCGCGGGCCACTTCGTGCCGCAGTGGAAGCCCGTGGAGGCGAAGCGCATGCTCGACCTCTTCGTGCTCGAGCGCGAGGGCTAAAGCTCAGAAGTGCTGATTACACTGGGACTGTCAGCCAAACCAAGAAGAGCACATCACCAGCCTTCTAGCCAGTCTTTTGACGTTGTGAAAATATGTTTCTTTACCTCAAACACAGTACAACAATTTACCTGTGCCACCACCAAGCATGCGTTCGCTCGTGTCCTCGGTCGCCATTGTGTTCCTGTTGGCGTTGCTGTTGATTCTTTGGAGCCCGACGATCTTTTAAATAATGGTGCGGCCGAAGACGAAGCGCAGGATGCGCAGGTACGTGGGCTTGAAGTGCTCCGGTGGACTCGACATGATCGCGGCGAGCGAGAGCGAGAAGAGCGCCACCTCGCTGTGCTTGACGTAGCGCACGAGGCCTCGGCGCTTGAGCAGCTGCCACACGATGTCGAGCGCGCGGATGAGGCAGTAGAGCATGAGCTCCGAACGGCGCTTGCGGTTCTCCAGGAACAGTGCCGAGCCCGTGGCGAACTGCAGATTCGACACAACCAAATTCACACAAATTAAGAAAAGAGTTTGACATGAGTTCCTGCACCATTGTTCGTTGTGGACAGCAGTGACAGTGTACGCACCCCTGCTATCCAACCTGAGATGTGAAAATCCCGCTGAAAGGTGTTGCGGAACGCGCACATCACGAGCTTCACGATGGTCTGTCAAGGTTCCAGCAGCACAATGTAAAATCTCAGTGTTCCGTGGATTTTCAAAAGATCTCCTTGTGCACCAGCAGCTCAACGCTCAAGACAATTCACACAGACACATTCACATACCTGGTACGACGTCAGGAAGAGACACGAGCAGAGCGCAGCGTACGAGATGCGCGCAGCGGACGACAGCGGCGCACCCTTGATCTGCTGGAAGCGGAAGATTAGCGCCGGCAAAATGTGCACTGGCAGGTACACTTGCGCCGCGCGCCCGAGTCCGCCGATCCACTCTTTTACACCGTGGGTCGTGCAGGATTCCCTGTTGGATACGATAAGTAGTAACGTTAGAGATCAGAGATACGAGAACCATCGCAAGTTATTGCTGCGCATTGGACATACACGTGGTAGTGCGGCTGGCAGACTCGGAACGGAATGGGCACTCCATTCTCATCCACAACGCTAAAGAGCCGCTCGCGGAGCGTGTACTCCAGCCCATGATGCGTGACCGCACCGATGTTCAGGATCCAGTTGTAGTAGCTCTATGATACAAACAACAGATGCACACACCAAGAGCCATCAGAGACCAAACTAAAATGCACTCGCACCATGAACACAAAGCGTACCTTTGGCAGCAGCTGCGGCTGCATGATGAACGCGTACATGATCGCAGAGTTACTGAGCGAGAAGAGGAACTCGGACGAGTACTTCCACGCGGGCAGCACGCCCGTAGACGTGAGGTGGCGTCCGACTACGTCAAGCATGCGCACGAAGATGTACAGCGAGATAGTGCTGCGCCGGTCCTTCGAGTCCACGAGCAGCGTCAGTCCCGACACCGCGCCTACATTCGAACACGCACACACAGATAGCAGAAGCATGAGTCAGACAACTGGACGCCAATGGCGTGAATCCACAGAGTGGCTACTCATGTCTAACCTGCGATCGCTAGGTTCTTCTCATCCTTCTTGCCGCGAGCATTGCGCGCTGCGATCTCCGTGACGTGGAAGACACCCACGAGACTCCCGAAGAACGCGCCGAAGCGGATCGTGTCGAGACGCAGCAAGAGACGCACGGCGTCGACGTATCCGTACTCCATGGAGCTCCACTTCCTCGACGCCAGCAGCAGCGCAGTGAACGCCTTTGCGCCGTACGCGTACAGGAAAACTACAGCAAACCTATGCATTAGTCTCTCGGGTGATGAACGATGCAAAGCCAGCCAGCAAAACTCGTCACATACCTCGCAGTGCAGCTTTAAATGCGGACTTGAGGTCGCGCTTGATCTCCAAGTAGTTGAGCGTCAGCTGCGTGAGTTCGCGGCGGTGCGCTGCCACGTGCTCGCCGCTCCTCCCCTTCTTCCGCCGCGCGTCACCGCCATTCCCATCCGCACCACCAGCTTTTACACCCGCGTCGTCATCATCGTCATCGGCATCGCCGTCGTAGTGGACGAGCACGGCATCGATCTGGCTCGCCCGCGTGTCCAGAGGGCCGCCGTGGCTGAGCTTCTCCTGCGTCTCGTTGTGCTTCTCGAGCGCTTCGGCCGTCAGCTGCGGCTTCTGCTGCTGTTTCTTCTTCTCCTGCAGCGGCTTCTTGGACCTGTCGGTCGTGAAAAACGCCGAGTACACGCGCTCCATGTTGATTCGCTGCTGAGTGCTGATCGAATGCGAACTTGTGCTGCTATCTGCTGTCGTCGCCGCGCGCTGTCTGTCGGCGGGAGCAAGATCCGCTGGTGCCTCACTATTGCTCGCTTTCGGGAAAACACGACGTCATCAGGGGACCAGGTTGAAGAAAACCCTAACAGCTGTAGTACCGGTACTGATACATTGAAAGCTGGTACAAATCGGTTAAGCTACCGATGAAAATACCGATATCACTACTGTAAATTCTCTTATATCCGCCATTACTTGTGTGAGACCACCAAGCTCTTCTAAATGACAAAACTGTATCGATTTGCTATAATTCGAAAGTGACCGTCACGAGCATGCGCAACGCGCTGAGCGACACGAAGCCGTCATGCCACACCTTGCGCTTCTACGTCTTGTGCTTCGGGTATCGAATCATTTTGGGCTTTTTCTGATTTATCAGATTTCACCTGATTCCGTCAAAACTGGCTGGCTCCAATGGTTTCAAAAATGTAAAAATTACTTTTAACATTTTTGAGGCATCATCGAGAGTCATCAGCACTGGAACCACGAAGCAGCAAGCATGGGAAGCAGAACTCGGCATGGTGAAGGAGAATCATGGAGGGCGCGCTCTACATCATCCGCCAGACCAACTGCACGACCTACGAGCACTGCGTTCGACGCAGCCTATGAATTAGAATCAGATCCCGAACCTGAGGCTCTCAGATCACAAATAGAGGTATTCAAGTCCAGGACGAAGGCAAGTCAGGATGGCCTTAACATCATCATGCTGGAGCCCCCTGCTTTACGTACGAAACCTCTATGCCGTGCATCATTCCCTCGTCCAGTTCGCTTGAATCTATAATGCGCTTTGATAACGCACAAACCCAAATCATAGAGGTGCTTCCAACTCATTTCGCTGAAGGACTCCGTTCAACGATGGCTACATCTTGTGGTGGGCATGCTTCTGAGTCGCTTCATGCCACTGGTCTTCGTGCTGCAGCTCAGGACGAGCAAGCAAATCGAGTTGTCACGCTCGATGGAGCGTCAACCGACGCATTCGCTTCATTCGATTGCAAGGCACTTTCGATCGTCAATGAAGTGAGCGAGTCATCAAGAGCTTGCACTTTCTGGTGGGAAAGAGAGCGATGGGTGTGGCTGGCGCTTACAACAGATATCGACAGACAGTGAAAGAGAGAATAATCCAAACCAAGTCGCAGCTTTCCTGCGTTCGCTGCAGATCCTGCATTGTCCACGCGCACTCGCCAGCACCTCGGCAATGCTCAAGGCGTTCTCGCAAATGCGAAACTAGCATTATTGTGAGCGAGAGCAAGCACACAAACGCCGGTCTGTTGTTCGAGTTGCTCGCCTCGACTTTCTGGGCCACAGATCAAACCACACACTCTCGTCACCTGCACTTTTCACCCACGGCCAAAAAGATGTGCATCGGTCTCATTAACGTACGACGACGCTTTTGGACAAGATCCAAGTCAGAAGAAGCATTAGGCACGCTAAAACGCGCAACGTGGTCACTCGTTCGCGAATCTCTAAAACAGCCGTTCTGTTCACCGCACGTTCCATTGAGGTGGGCGACCATCATCACCGAGATCTCAAGCTAACAAACAGCCCAGCATTACAGCTTGAGCCATTAGCACTGGCATTGCTCACAGGTCGCTCTCGCACGTTGTGATGGCAAGTGCGCATCTGCCTCGACACTTCAACTCTGCAATGTGCGTTGTGGAAAGAACGTTGCTTTCCACAATACGACGACAGTACGAAGTTCCATAATCAGAGGCAAACAAGCAAGCAATACCAGAGCCTGATTTCGCAAAAATAATGGCAGACAGTCCGTGCACTTTTGCCATATCCCTCTCGGACTTCGCCTCGTTCCTGGTGGATGGCTGCGGATTGCGGATCTTGTCTCGACGGATGCATCTTTTTCTTTTTGCGCACGTGCTACTGGATTTGGACCTGTACTAGTGGACAATACGCATCAGCACCCAGCGGATCACCCCAGTCTGTCATCCTCATTCGCGCATTTCCCACCGACTGCAGCAACAGAGCTATTGTAAACCATGGAGCGTGTCTACTCTGCCGTCTTCCCCGCCGAGCTCACCGAGGAGCTCTCTTCAGCACCAGCCAGTGGCGGCGATGCTAAGAGCGCCGTTGGCCTCACAGCCGACGCGCTCGAGCAGCACGACCTCAAGACCCGCGAGAGCTTCGCGGGCACGGAGGATGGGAGCGACACGGCGCAGGAAGTGACGTTGAACGAGAGCGACGACGACCGCACGACCCAGCAGCAGGCGCTCAGCGACCTGATCGACGACAACGGCAGTGAGGGCTTCCACAGCGTCAGCGACGATGCTGACGAGCCGCTGACCGAGACGGCCAAGCCAGAACCCGTGTACACGCCGCCGACGCTGGTCGAGATCAAGAAGGACCTCAAATCTGCGCTGCGCGCCACGATCCGCGCGTTTGTGTTGGCGTACGGCGCCAAGGCGTTCACGGCGCTGCTGCTCGCGCTGCGCAAGTGGCGTGACTTCAAGTCGGGCTCCAAGAGCGCGCTGCTCCAGCTCGTGGACCCGGACACCGTGCGCTTCGGCGCGTTTATGGGCAGCTTCGTGGGCACGTTTCGCTTTGGCGAGATCGCGGCACGCCTTGTGCGCGGCAAGAAGGACGAAACGAACCTCGCGATCGCCGGCGGCCTCTCGGGGCTCACGCTGCTCGTGGACTCGGCGTCACGCCGCACGACCATCTCACTTTACATCTTCGTGCGCATGCTCGACATCGTCGGGCGCCACCTCACGGCCTCGGGCATCCTTCCGGCGTACAAGTACTCGACTGAACTGCTCTTCGCACTCAGCAACTCGGCGATTATGTACGGGTACTTCATCAACCCGCTCGCATTGACCAAGGGCTACTACAAGTGGATCGAGGGCGTCGGCGGGCTTAAGGGCGGTAGCCTCGAGCACACGATCCGCGAGCGCCTGTTCAAGGGCGTCGACGTCGAGGGCGTTCCCATTCCGTTTCGAGCGTGCCAGCCGCACTGCCACCCGTACGTCCACGCGCTTTGTTATCGTTCGGCGTATGTTGTCATTGCCAGCCTGCTTAACACATGTCTTGTGCTTGTGTCTTCTTGTAACTACATTGTAGGGAAACGTGCGTGGGTCACGCTCAGATCGAGTGGGTGCGCGGCCTCGGCCGCGTGGCGCCCATGTACCTGCCCGTGCACTTTTTGCCGGCATTGCTCTTCAAGTTCAAGCAGATCCAGGCCGCACCTGCGGCGATGCTCACGACAATCTCGCTCGCTGCGCTGCGCTCCTGCGTCTTCCTCACATCGTACCAGGTATGTTGTTATGTGCCCGAACACAAAAAGATTGACCTGACTCATGTGAAAATGGCTGTACTTCGGACTCATTGACTGACGGTTACTCTTTTGCCAGACGATTGCGAAATTTACCATCTGCATGCTTCGCAACACGTTCAAGCACGACTTCCACCTCTCGGGCTGGATTGCAGGGGTACGTCACCGCTCTTATTCATTCACTCAGGCCATTTCTCACACAGCTTTTTCTCTAACCTTCTTTCATATGTAACTGTGCGCAATGATCAGTTCTCCACAGGCGCCGCGCTCTTCATCGAGTCGCCGAAGCGGAGATCCGAGCTGATGCTCTACTGCCTGCTACGTGGCATGGAGGCCGTGTGGCGGCTGCTGCACATGAAGGGTCTCGTGCGCTACGTCAAGCACAGCGAGGTGGCGCTCTTCTCGCTCTCGATGGCACTCATCATGTCGAGTCCGACGCAGCACTTCAAGCCTACGTACCTGCGTCTGCTGCGCTTCCTGTTCGGGCAGAACGCTATTTAAACCCACACGCGCGCACAAGAGAGAGAACGAGCACGTCTCATCGAAGAAAACGACAAAGAGATTTATATAATAACAACGATTTACTTCTTACTTGACCACTTCTTCTTGGCGCTTGCTCGACATTCTCCGTGTCTTCTTCTCACATACAACGCGAAGACGCGATGCATCGCCACGACGCTCATTCTTGCCTAAATGCATGCACATTGTCTGTCTGCAAGACAGGATCTGGGAATCTGTTCAAGAGACCTACTCGTCGATTCGGTCGTGTCTCTACTCGTGAAGCTCCGTCTAACAAAATGCCAACAGGGACTCACTCACGGATACGAAGACGCGCTCGTTCATTTCAATACACTCGCTACTGGTTGCCGCCTCCTTGAAAGTTCTCGGAGTTGGCCTTCCGTCGGCTGGCGCTTCTATCACCAGCACCACTGTTCCGCTGCGCTTCGGACCGCCTGTTACTCGACACATTCTCGGCGCCCAGACCGTGCAGTTCGCAAAGCGCGCAGGGCTCATCCTTGCAGCTGATCTGGTGAAGCCGGCATCGCGCTCCAGTCCTTCCGACTGTAAACTTCTCGCAGAATTCGTGGCTGCATCGCCGTTCCATTGCGTGATTCGCGCAGCCGCTAGTGCCTCGGTTAGCAGGAAACGTGCATCCTTCATACGCGCACTGCTTGTGGTACGCATGCGACTCGCAAAACTGGGGTCCATTGACGATGACCTCGCACCCAGGTTGCCAGCAAAAGCTCGCACTTGCATGCGTAGGGCACAGCCAAGGCGCGTTTTTGCCGACAAGTTGTGCACATCCGGTGAAGCGGCACGGCGTCATTGCTGCTGGTTGACTGATGATACCTGCACTCGTCTGGTTCTGGGAAGCAATGCCGCTTGCCGACGTGGTAGTGCTCGCTTTCCGAGACTCGAGCTCTTGAAGACGGAAATGCCTTTTGCAAGCACCTTTCCGCTGCGCTTGCTTGTCACAACCTTCAGTCTTGCATAAGTATTTCCTGCCCTTGGTACCGCTGGTCGGACTCTTAGCACCACTACTGCCGGTCGCTGTGGCGCTCGCCTCCTCTGCCTTGTTGAGTAGCTTGGACCGCAACGTGATCTCGTCAACTGAGAGCGCTCCGTCTTCAAACGAACGGAAGTGGACCTCACACAGTCCTCCATTGTCGGGGTTAGGAACGATCGCACCGCACTGGTTTACTCGGCAGATCTCATAGACCTTTGCTGGCGGGAGCTTCCCTTGAGGCGCTGATTCTCCCCATCCTTGCGGGTTGCTCTCGGGATCTGGCTGGGCGCTCGACGGGAAGGCATAAGAGGTCCCTCCTCCACTTTGCGAATTACCACCGACTGGCACCACCAGCGGAGAGAACATGCTCTGGCACATTTCGCAATATTCTCGTCCGTACGTCTGGCGATTGCAACTCAAATTGCTGCAGATCGAGCTACCGGTACTCCGAGGTACACTCCCATCGTGCGAGTTGTAGGCTCGAGCGGAATCGGTCGGCTTTGCATTCAGAATGAACAGTGCTTGCTTGGCTTCATTCTCGACATCGGATGAGGCTCCGACTTCTCCGACTCCTGCGCTTGGTAGGTGTCTCCCGATACTGCTCATGCCTGAGTAGCTGCTCATATTTGGATCCATCGATGTCCCATACGCGCTGCCACTAACGCCAGGATAGAAGGCTTCCATGCTCGGCGGACGCAGAGGGTTGCTCGAGTCCATCTGGGCATTGAAATGGAGATCTCCAAAAGGCGAGATTGCGCTGCTGTATCGGCTCCCTTGTACCAAGTGCTCCTGCTGTTGTTGCTGCTGTTGATGATGTTGTAGTTGATGGTGCTGCTGTTGTTGCGATGGTTGCGGCTGCTGCTGCTGTTGTTGTTGCGGCTGCTGCTGCTGTTGTTGCTGCTGTTGCGGCGGTGGTTGCTGTTGTTGCTGAGGATTGAAATGCTGCAGACAAAGCCCGGAAGCGTACGACACCTGGATACAGCCCGGCACGTTGCACCGTGTCCGCTCGACTTCTCGGATCCCACTCGCAGCAGTTTCACTCACTCTCGGACTCCTCTGCCGCTGCCCAGAGTGAAACTTGCACATGCCCTTCGCAACCACCTGCATATTGCATTCCGGAACGCTGCAAGCCGTAGCAGTAGCTTCAGTCGGAGCAGCTTCACTCACCTGCTCCGGGCCGCTGCCGCTGGCGCCATCGCGCGGCGGGTTGTGCTTTTCATAATAGTGCATCGTGCAGAGCCTATCGCGCTGCGAGTTCTTGGTGCACGTCGGGTTCGTGCACTTCCGGACATTTTGCTGTAGCCTCGACAGGATTTCCTCAAAAGTCTCTCCGTTGGACCGCGTGTAGAGCTCTTCAGCTTGCTTCGTGATCAGGTTGCCGTGGGTCCGGCAAAGGTGATTGCGCTGCGAGTGCTTGTCGCAGCCCGGGTAGCTGCACATCGTGTACGCGCTGTTCAGACGACGTTTGTTGACGTGCTTAGGCAATCGCCCCGTCGCCATCAAGAGCTTCTCGTGGCCGCGGCAGTATCCTCGCCCTTGGTCGTTCTTAAAGCATCCGAAAGTGCGGCACACTGGAACATTCTGCGCGCGCGTCGCCAAGACTTTGTGCAGCGCGTCTTTGCCTTCCTGCAGGTGCTTCTCGCACATAGACGCACTCAATAGTGCCTTGTCTCGACAACCTGGGAAGCCACACGGCGCGACGATCACGTGGCGATTGCAGAACTTCCCGTACGCCTGCGAGACCCGTGCGCGGTTCGGACAGTTGTGGAACTGGCATTTCTCATTCTTCGCGTCGATTTTCTGCTGGCTCAGATCCGGCGCGTCACGCGCTTCCACAAACCGAGAGAACTCGCTGCTGCCTTCCGAGATGCTGCCATCTCCAACAACAACACCAGCACTGGAAGCATTGCTTTCCGAGCGTGCGGGTCGGCCGAGATCTTGGTCTTCCATTGTTCCTGTGATAACTGTTCCGCCTCGTACTGCTAACTGCTGCTGCTGCCGCAAAAGCAACTGATGTGGCTGACTGCTACTGCTCAAGTGGTAGCCTGGCTTCATCGTACTCACGGCACCGGCGCCGACGTGCATGTGATCTCCGAAAGCCGATACTTCAAAGGACGAGCCCATGGCGGCCATCGTCACATCAGCTCCGTCTTGGTTCGCGTCTCGCTCGTGGTCGTCCATGTTCGAGGTGCTGCTGTTGCTGCTTTCGAGAATGTCGCCGAGCTCGAACTCCAACCCACCGCTGCTGTGCTTGGCGTACACACCACCGCCGCCAGCAACTCCTGCTGCTGCATCCATACCGCCCTGTCCGCGCCAGAACGCCATCGATCTTCCGTCGTGCGCAGACGGCGTCGTGGATGACACAGGTCCATAATGCTGCTGAGGCTGGTGATCCTGCAGATGTTGCTGAGGCTGGTGGTGGTGCTGGTGGTGTTGCAGTATCGGCTGGTAGGCGCGGATGGACGACTCCATGTCGCTCATGTTCATCGTGAGCCCCATACCCACGCTCATGCCGACAAACGGCGACGGGCTCTGCTGCTGCTGCTGCGACGGCATCTGAGTTGCTCCAAAGACCGGCAGCGGCAGTGGCGGTGGGCTCTGTTGCTGCTGTTGCTGCTGTATGAGAGCGCGACGCTGCTGCTGCTGCTGCTGCTCGCGAGGCAGCGCGCCCCCAGCGGCGATCGGGTGTCCTGTCATCTTGCGCTGCATAAGCGACGCCGCCTCTTCTTGTGTTACTTGCTGGTGATCGGTTCTGTTTGGCTGTGTATGTGTGTTGAAGCTGGTGATCGCTTACTTCCGCACCGGCGGGTTACGCTGTGGTTACGATAGCTGTTGCTGGATAGAATGTACGTACGTACGCGATGCGGGCGAGCGCGTGAGAATGCGCGGCAGCTGGCGTGGCCTGGCGTGTTGCTCGCTCGCTCGCGCGCTTGCTCACTTGCTTGCGCTTGTTCTTGTTTGGCTTGCTGTTAGCTTGCTTGCTGGTTGTGGTTGTTTGCTGGCCGTGCCAAAATCAAACAAGAAGCACTTGCGCTTCTTTTTCCGAGTTTGTATGGCGTTTTGTATGGCGAGGGATTGGGTGGAATAAAAAGTGAGGCTGGCTGCAGTTTTACAAATGATGGAATAAAACTAGAGTATAAGCGTAAACATGAACTATTGGTCAAAGGTGGCAAACTTGCAGCGGACAACGATTGGAGTGTCAACGACGAGAACGAACGTGGCGATTGTAGGTTTTCGATGTGTTCTTCTATCTTGCGATCCAAGCAAGCATGACAGCTACAGGCAGACAAAGGACTGGAGCCTGTCAGCGTGAGCTCTGAACACACTCGTCAGTTCATTGTCGATTGTTCTTTCACCACACGACTCTCCTACTTATATAAATATAACTCAATTTAGAACCTCTTTTCCGACAAGCTGAGTTTCTTTTGAGCAAGAAAAGTACGTACCGTGATTTTCATTCGAAAAAAAACAGCTTGTTGCCGGGTTGACGAGCGAGCGTCGATTTTTGAAGCGCAGTGTACTGCTCGCAACAAATAGGGTGCGTTAGGAAAGCCACAGCGACGCTTTGTCGTCGTGCGCACTTGCTCCCCTTGTGGGGACGCCTGGTATTATATTCATTTGAGACGCGAAGGCGTCAATTGCTTTTCAGTTGAGCTGATTATAATACTTTTGAGCAGCGCACGGATTCACTAGGCTGTTTTCTGTTTTCTTTGGCTCGTCTCTGTGCCATGGTTTCGTGCAGAACTAAGGAGCGAACCGACACACCAGCATACAAACTCCCATACAATTTTGGGACAAATGGCTCCCTCGCATGGGCTTGTCAATCCAAATGCTGCTACTGCGGTGGTCGCATCGTCGAGCGCTTGTTAGTAGCAATGACGCTTGAAATAGACTTCGTTCTTTACTTCGGCGCCCACGCATGTTGCATGCTTCTCTAGACGAGAAGACTGAAGGCGCATGACAACTTCGTGAACTTGTTGATTCAGGCGGTGCGAGATCGTCACAGATGTGTACCCACTCGCGCCTTTACATTTGTGCTGCCCTCTGAGAGCACACGGAGAATTGGAAACCATCACTCCGCTTGCTGCCGACTATAGACAGCAAAAAGAATCTAAAATAATCTGAATGCGCTGCTGATCTCGCTACGTTTGCTGACCGCTCGAGCCTCCTCCTCGCGTAAATACTGTCGGTGGTGGATGTCCTTGCGCAAAGGCTCGACCGCGTTCATTTTCTCTCGGGTTGTCTAAAGGCAGACGGCGTGGGTTCACTTGTCGCTGTCTTTGCACGCGATGGCCTTGACGTTCAGACTGATGGCGGCGTCCTTGTTGTGCATGACGCTGGCATGTTACAAGTCCAGAATCCACATCATGCATGCCGCTCGAGCCGGTATATCTTTTGACTTGCTGTTTGTATGATGATATGCCAGTTTTGCTTTCCATTGTTTTGTTGATGGCGAATCTCAAATCGAAAGTCGATACAACATGGAGAATGGTTGCCACAACCGTCGTGTTCGTCATTCAAAGTCACTTCCGCTTGTCCATTGGCATTTTGGCCTCAGCAC
>JAASGT010000884.1:0-14481 GCA_023334315.1 Globisporangium alternatum
CGCGTAGCTTCGCCTAATAGGTGAGCTGCGCACGTCCTTCCTCAACGTCACGAGTCCTTGTGGAAGGTGCTCGACGCACGCTTCCTCACTCTGTGCACTGTGCTGCGTAGCGCGGGAACGTCCGGTTACACACGGGCATGGTGATGGCTTACTTCGTTTTTCCTGACTGCACATTTCACAGCTTCGTTTTCAGAGAGCTGCGTACACGAAATTTCAGCATGTTCTTCGCGCAGCAGACATTCAACGTAGCGTCCAGATCGGACCAGCAGTCGTAAAACACTGGAACCAGCAGCGACGAACTAGCCTCGACAGAATCGCGGCCTTTAGCACAGCGGCCCGCGTGACCCAGTCCCGCTCTTTCGTTTATGAGGTAACTTTACTGCAATCACAACCACAGCCAACACACATCAGTGTTAGCGAGATAAACAAGCATAGGTTCACAAGCGAACGATGCATATCTATCGTTTTGTTAGGCTCATACGCAACAATGAAGCGCGCAGGCACATCCTTGCTTGATTCGAAGTCGTTGTCTTCAGATTCGCTCCCGCCGTTGATGCCAGAATCACTGTCCTCGTCGACATCGCGATCAGGGTCACATACATCTGTCAGGGTTCCGGCTGTCTCCACCGATCCTATTCGCATTTTCATTGCGCGGACATGAGCAAACAAGCAAAAAGCGCACGATAATACAAAAACAAACATCATACCAACGGATTATTCGTCATACTTGTCGATGAAGCGAGATTTGTGGACGTGAACGGCGAGACCGCATGTGATGTTCATTCCGTGTCCCGCGTCAGCCTTGATCTTGCGTTGCTTGATTTTTTCTGACCTTAGGAGGCATACCTAACACAAGACATATATAACTCGTTAGCGCGTTGCACACGCTCACAGCCACGTGCATTCAAATTGATCCTCGTACCGTTATTTCTGCAATCGTCGTCTCTCCACTGCGGCGTAAATTCGAAAATGAAGCGGGAATGTGTGACACGCAATGTCTTCGTACTTAACATGGGGCGAGAATTTGAAACATCTGTCCATTGCGTTCAGACAGTGGACTTGAAGCGAAGAATCTTTTATTTTTCTTCTCTAAAAATACCAAAGTAAAGTATTGCGCAACTTTATATTTCCAATCACCAAAATTTAAAGTCGCTCCAGCAACTGCAATATGATTCTAGTTTTAATGAATCAGAAATGAAAACTGAATTTAACATCTGTTCTGCAGGTGTGTTTGTAACAGATGGCCTGACGTCGACCAGCCAAGCGATGACGTCGATGGCGATGCTGAAGAGCTCATCATAGGTAGCATTTCGCCATTGGCGCTCGGTCATTGAGCTTGGCGTTCCTGATACCCGATACCTGTGAGCAGCGGCTACCGAGATGCATGTACCTTGTATCGGATGTCATATCCAAGTTGTCGCACTGACAATGTCAAATGATCCGACTATTGGCTACACTGGGATGTCTTTCAACACGAGACTCGAGTATCATCCTTATCTCATAGATTCGTTCGTTCACAAGTACGTATACCAGATATACAAGATGGAGATCGGAGGACTGACTGCCGCGCATCTGCCGCACACTTTTGCAAGGAGCTATAAATCCACTTTGACTCATATCACGCGCCACCAAAAAATGCCGTTCAACATTCCACATCCATCCATCCCTACATTACATTTGATCCGCATAGCACTGACTTGCAGTGGGTGCCCTATCCATGAGGAAACCCTGATTGCCACGTTGGTGTGCAAAATATGATTCAAGCACCTGAGTTGCAACGGATTGCGCTTGATCTGAGATCACTCACGGGTGACTGGGTACAAGTCCGTCCAGTTCTCCAAAGGTTGAGAGCGAGTGAGCAAGAGAGAGGGGACCCATGTCCTGCATCAACTCATGCGTGTGGGTCGTGTATGAACCGGTTCTGTCGGCTGCACCCAGACAAGGCTTGTCACCCGCTTTGCTTTGGATTTTTCTAGGTGCGTGCAGGTTGAATGCCACGTGGACATTCATATGCACTCTGTGCATTTTCAACCAACAAGCGTGTGACCAGAGCCACCACCAAAGGCTCAAGGCTCACGGTGTCCATTTTCCCATCCAGTGTGTAGAAAATGCTACTGCATCAGGTGTCCCTGATTGCTACTTCGGCGTGTCCAAAAATCCGAGCACCTCATCTTGATTTTTCGTGCACAGTGAGGGTTGAACTGTATAATTGGATACCCTTTCTTGCATGCTATATCTTAGCTAGCATTGTTTAACAGTATCAAATAGAAAATGTATCAGGTTGAAGCTCCACTGAGTCCCTATGAAAATGTATATTTTGGCGATGTGCACCACACGAGATATGTCAGATCTCCTGTGGGACACTTGAGGCACCTGGATTGAGGCGCGGACTGTTGGTAATCCAGAAGAAGAGCTCCAAGACCGGATGATGGCTCCGCGCGGCGGCGGCCAGTCGTGCTCCTAAAGCTGATTGCGGCACTTGCTAGCGGAGCTCATTACCGATCTCGCTGCCGTGTCCGCAGTAGCATGCCGCTCACGTCGTCGCCTCCACAGTCTTCTTCTTCTTCGCTCCCCCGCCGCCTCACGTTCACGACCGACTCGGCGCAGCAGCAGTACCAGTCCGCCATGAAGAACGTGCAGCAGTACCTGAGCTCGCACATGTCCGCGGAGCAGCTCGAGATGCTCGGAGTCAACGACTTCCGCGCGCGCTACTACTACGACGAGATCCAGCAGTACCTGGCGCAGCGTGTGAGCCACGAGAAGCAACTCAGCAGACAACACATGCAGCAGCCGCAAGCACAAGTGCAACCACACTTTCCGCGACGAGGCAGCGAGTGTCTGTTGCTGCAGAACATTGACGAGTTCCTGGACGAGCTCGACCCCGCGCTCTTTGAGCCTTTCATGACAAGTGCAACACAGTCGGCTTTCCAAGGCTTCAACAACAGCAGCAACACGCATGTACCGTCGCGAATGAAGCGCCCGTGCAGCTACATCAAAGAAATGCAGCAGGAAGCGCGTATGTACAAGAACTTCTGCCGTGACGCCGCCCCCGTGCACGTGATGAAGAAGCAAAAGGTGGAGACGATGAACTGAACGAAGTGCGCGCGATCCTCACGCTCCTTTTGGCAGGACGAATGTACATAGAGAGACCGCATTATAGTCGACACTAGACGTCGCGAAACGCAGCGACAGATATAATAACAACGACACCCTATTTATCACCACCACCACCATCATTATCATCATCATCGGACACCCTTTAGTTTATCTACGGTAAGTCTTTAGAACGCATCGACGTGATCGAAGAAGGCCATCACCATCTTGAGTCAACTTCGAGCAGCTCCCCTTCAAACTCGCTACAAATTTGTAAAGCTGCTCATTTTTGAAAATGAGCCATGCAAACAGCTTTGTTGATTCTCATTTAACAACCCTTTCAAATTAGATACAAATTATAGAGGTTTGATACTCCATCAAATCAGAGAGAACTGGAGCTGGATTCTGGACGCGCTCGATCTTGTAAAAAGCTTGTGTCCAGCAGATAGCTCTCGAGCGTCTCGGTGGCTGCGGCATATTGAGCGCATACCAGTAGCACTCGCCCACCTGCAGTCAGCTCTCGACGTCGCGGTCGTTCGCGCACGGCCACTTCGAAGGTCTTGGTAGCCTTCTCTAGGTCGGCTGTCTCGGGTCGTCGAGAGCGTACAGCACGACACCGGTACTCGTACGCGTGGTGAAGTTGGTGTCCGCCACCGCTGCAAACAGTTAATAGGTACGGCAGAGCGCCGTCGCGGTGAACGCCATCGAGAAAGAAGCCACGAGCACGACGCCAAGCACCGCGACCAGGATGGCGACAGCAGCAACGTGTACGAGCTCGTGAGTATGCTCGCACGACACAGGACACGTCAAGCAGCAAGAGGAACGTGTGAGGTTGTGGCTCGAGTCGTGTGGTGTCGAAGGTGTTTTGCTCATTTTTGCAAAAATAAAAAAAAGCATTTTCTAGAAAGCGCATTTTGGAAAGCGCCGAAGGGGGAAAGCGCTAATAGAAGGCGATTGGGAAGAAAGGGATGTTCCACAGCGGCGGCGGCGGCGGCATGGCAGCGGCGACAGCCCACGAGCCCAGCAGCAGCGAGCAGGTGTGGATCTCATAAAAGAAGCCTTCATTTGAAACCCGACTCTGTGGATGGAGGCTTATGGGCGTGCGTTAACTCATCTCTTCTGAACTCGCTCCCATCATTCTACGAACTGTCGCGTAGAGGCAGCACAAACCGGAGCCGAAGCGCGCGTGGCTGGACGCGATCATGAGCAAGACGCGGCAGACCGATGCGTCGCCGTTCGCGAGCGCGGCGTCACCGGCCTCCGGTGGCGCGTCGTATGTCAGCGCTCGCTCGCAGCAGATGGGGATGACGGCGAAGAAAACGATAGGGTCCTCGCCAGCAGCGCTCCCTCCGCCACCACCAATGCCACAACAGCAGCAAGAGCGATGGGAGCCGAGTCCGCGCGGCGGCCATTTCTCTGGCAACTTGGCATCGAAGCAGTCGTCCTCGATGGGCTATGACCCTTCGCTGCGTGCTGAGCCAGTCGTAGCAACGCGCTCTGGCGTCCCGTCCGAGTACTATCAGCGTGCGCCACCACCACCGCAACAACAGATGAGTAACTACGATATGTACCAAGAGCAATTAGAGCTCGACGACTCGATTCTAGCGGAGACCGTGTCGCTGGCGTTCAAGCAGATGGTGGGTGAGCAGGACTGCTGCTTCATCGCCAAGGGGATCTGCCACCTGTGCGGCACGAACGAGCGCCACCTCATCCCCGTGGTCAACTTCTGTCCCGAGTTCCACGTGAACCACTCGCTCTGCCGCGAGCACCTGCGCAGCATGCACCGCGTGCGCATGGAAGACATCTTCGCCGGCAAGAACCGCCCGACGGTCAGCAAACGGTCGCTCAAGTGCTCCGTGTGCAGTCACTCGTGCCCGTGCTCGACGTGTCAGTTGGAGAAGCAGCACGAGATCAGTAAGTACAAGCGGTGGCTCGCAGGCGAGCGCGAGTACGAGCTCGACAGCGAAGACCGGTCCATGGGGAACAGCAGTATCGGTGGTGACCAGCCAGCGCGCATGCGCAACCCGCTGCCGCTGAGCAAGAAGCCGCGCAGCAGTTTCAGCAGCAACAGCAGTGGCAGCGGCGGCCGCGAGTATCTGCCGAACGCGGGCCAGAGTATTCGCGAACTACATAGCGCCCAGCGGCTCCTGCCACCAGTTGTGGACGATTCGCGGTCCTTCCAGATGTCACCGCACGTTGATCTCTCGAATCAAGACGAGGAGCGCCGCATGGTTCCGAACCTCCAGGCGGGCGCGAAACCCCCTTCTCACGCGTATCGAAGCGCGAAGCGTGCTGCGAAGGACGTCAAATCCAGTCACCCGCCAGCACTGAATGTCTTTGGAGTTGGGGCAGCCTTCGGACCTAATGCAGTGGGCCAATCGCCGCTCAAGCGAGTGCACCCCGGCGAGCCGATTGAATCTCCATCAGCTGCTCATGTGCTGAATTGCGCTGAGTCGGAGAAGTCGCTCGTGCGATTGCTGACGACGCTGAATCAAGAAGTGGCCTCTGGCGCAGCTCCAGCACTCGCAGAGCCGAAAGACTCGGGGTCGCAACCGTCAGTACCATCAGCGAATGGACCGAACACTGTGGCGTCACGACGTCAGCCGTCGCCGCTTCTTGACGGCCACCACCCATCGTCGACACGCTCTGTTGACGCACACAATGGAGCGGATGAAGAGAAAAGCGGACTGAGAAGCACCGCAGGCACTGCTGGCTCTTCATCCAACATGGACGCTGGCGATGCTGGTTCATCGGTTTTCAGTCGCAACCCCAAGCGTAAGCGAGACACCAACGACTCGGCCGCGCATCTTGATTCCGAGACGAGCAGTGAGACTTCCGCTTCGAATTCGAGAAGCGGACGGCAGGACCACGGGAAGACAGGAGGAAGTGCGAGAGCTGATTCTGGAAGAAAGGCTCCACCAAACTCTACCCGCGGGAGTGGGCCACAGAGAGAAGGTACTCCGAAGTCATCTCCATCAGCAAAGCTGACTACAAAGATGAAGCAGAAGGACGCCCGTCAGCGTCCAGTGCCAAAGGCGTCGCCGACAACGTCCTCTGGGCGCAAACGCAATGGAGGGGAACCGTCGAGCCACCAGTCTTCTGCCGAGAAGAAGAGTCCTCATCCACGCAAACCCACGCCAGGCTCGAGAGGTACGACGCCTAGAGGACCCAAGGATAGTGACCGGTCCGCTGGTGGGAAGCGTGCGAGTGCGAGAAAGGCGGTACAGGAGAACGAAAACGATGAGGACGATGAGGACGATGAGGACGACGAGGACAGCGAGATCGACACGAACCTGGACTACTGCGAGGTCTGCTTGGCCGCTGGCGACCTGGTTTGCTGCGACGTGTGCCCTCGATCCTTCCACCTGGCGTGTCTGAAGATGAAGGAGAGCGATTTGCCAGAGGGTGATTGGCAGTGTGCCGAGTGCCGGAAGCCGTCGTTCTTCGTGCGATACCGCGCGACCGTCGACATGAAACAGAGTATTTATGGGAAATGCGTCGAGACGATCCGCTGCCTCAAGACGCACCCGTTCTCGAAGCAGTTCCTGTCGCCCGTGACCAACATTGAGCACTACCGGAGCATTGTGAAGCAGCCGATGGACCTGTCGACGATCGAGGCGAAGCTCAAGGCCGACAAGTACACGAAGCCGCCCACGGGTAGCATTCAGCAGCAGACCGAGAAACAGATTGACATTGAAGCGTTTGCGAATGACGTGCGCCTCGTGTGGGCGAACTGCAAGCTGTTCAACGACGATGGCTCGGGCATCACGCGCGCGGCTGACGAGCTCGCAGCGGGCTTTGAAGACATTTACCAGGACATGCATCAATATATGAAGAATATGGCAGCGAGAAGCGCTGTCAGAGCGGCCAGTAAACCTTCGAGTACTCGCGGTGAGAGTCATCCGCAGCAGGCAGCGAAGTCTACAGGTGGACCGTCGACCGCACCACGAGCGTCAGAAGGGAAGAAAGTTGGAGCTGCAGATAACAATGGTGGAAACTCAGGGCCAGCGGCTTCTATGGCGTCCAAGAAAGTAGAGGAAGGGAAGCAGTCAGAAGGACCAGCGTCGACGCCTTCGACCGAGTCGGAGCCACGCCAGCCAAGCGCCAGTCGTGCGCCGCCATCCTCTAATACTGATACTACAGTGTCAACTACTACCACCACTGCAGACTCGAAACTAGCAGCAGAGCCGAAGACAAGATCGTTGAGTACCACCGAGTCGAAGGCTACAGCCAGCGAAGCCAAGTCCAGCAACAGCAGCGACAAACCGGCCGACGAAGAAAGCAAAGGCGAGCGAAGAACAAGGGAGCAGTGAAGAGAACAAGCAAGAGTGCGTGTCAAGGTGTGTGTGTGATGATGATTTCAGTGCGTAGCCCATTTATACATTCTTCAGCAACTCGTGCGTCGGCGGTTAAGTTAATTCTGAAGAAAGAAGAGAAAGAAAACGAAACCCAGGGTCGCTTTCGGTTGCAAGAATGACGCGTCGTTTCATTCGTCCGACGCCCAGCAGAGCTTCTCATCATCATCGAACTCGTTCGCAACAACAGGCTTCTGTCTGTCTGTTGTATAGGCGGCTGACCAGCATCGGCATCATCATCGTCATCAGACAAAGCGTTCACAAGCAGCGGCCATGGACCTGACATTAGAGGAAGAAGGCGCGCAGGTGACAGCCGCGACGTCCTTCGACCCGAACTTCCCACCCGGCAACATCCTCGATGGGTATGCTTTGTATGACATTGCTCGTGGCTATTGCTAGCACGAGGCTGGACTGACTGACTGACTGGTGTTCGCCTGCTTGTGATTGAATCGCAGAGAGCAGACGACCAAGTGGGTGACGACGGGCAGCTTTCCGCAGGAGGTGGTGGTGCAGCTGGCCACGACGGCCTCTATCTCGCGTGTCAAGACCTGGAGCACGAACGTCAAGGAGGTCAGCGTCGAAATCTGCAGCGGCCCCACGCCCACCAAGTGGGAAAAGCTCTACGACTCGAGTGCGTTTGTTTCTTCATTTGCCCATACTGCGTAGCTGCACAGAGTTGACATTGTGATTCGCGCTTGCTGGAAATTGTCGGACTAACCTTGTGATGATGGCGAACTTGTCGTAGAGTTGGGCGAGAATGACGGCAACATGCAGGTCGAGAGCGAAAATGTGAAGCTCGGCGACGCGTCGTTCGTGAAATTCAAAATTCTCTCGGGCTGGAGCGACTTTGTCACGCTGCACCGCGTCAGCGTCGAGGGCTCCACGTCCAGGCGATGAAAACCGTAGTCCATTATGCGCCAATATCCAGAAATGAGCAGCGCTATACCATTGTTCCTTCTTATTGCATACCTCGATTCGAGAACTCTTCATACGTTCGACTACTAGTAGTACCCGTCTTTCTCTGTTCATGGCCTTTGAATTCTACTTCTTGGTGAAGAACGACGTGAGCGACTTCATACCTGTCCGGTCCACGTTGGCGAGTTTGCTCTTCTTCTTGGCGGCCGCAGCAGGCGACGGCGTGCGCTTGTTGTTAGTGGCGGTTGAGATCTCCACTTGGCGACGGTCGAAGCGCTGGAACGTCTCGTGCGGGTTCGTGGGAGTCACCAATTGCTTTGTCACTGGCGCCAGCTTCTCAAGCCTACAGCACAGAAGACGAGGTTAAGAACAGAGTCATTGAGATGGCGTAATGCGTGGTTTACGTACTTGAACTCCTTGAAGAGTAGTTCTGTGAGCTCATCAGGTAGGTAATCGGCGAGGAGTTCGATGGCCTCGCGATTGAAAGTCGACGGGTCGAGTGGCGTCACAGTAATTGAGCCTGTAGCTTCTGGCTTTGGCTCGATGCTTTGGCCTAAGAGCACAAAGTTCGCGTCAAAGTTGCCGTTGTTGCTCTGCGCTTTAACTTCGCTGGCTTGCTTCGTGAGCGTTTTCGCGACGCGGTTCACCTTTGTAGCGAGCCACTCGAGCGTCTTTGCCTCGTTCGCCTTGACAAAGAGGTTCTCGAGGCTATCGTCGCCTCCATTCGGCTGCACGTCGCACACCAGTTGGATTTTCTCTGGTGTGCATGCTGCAACCTGCGTCAACCACGAGTTGTAACCCTGAGATAGTAGATCGTACAGCGACATGAAGCGCTCGCGCTGGCGCCACGTGCTCGCTAGAAGTACGAACAGCGGATCGATTGGCGTGAACACAAGCATGCTCCCGTCTGCAGACAGCACAATCAACAAGAGCAGGGCCATCAGCACCAATGCACATGTTGCATAGACCTACAGGCTTATACATAAATGATTACACCTTGCTGCACGTCGTTTCCAATGAACCAGCTCCGCTCGTTCTCTGGCGCCTGGAAGCGCTGCATCTCCAGCAGCGTGTTGCCGGCGATCGCGAGCTGCCGCTTGCGCACTGCCTGCGACGCGCTCGTCTGCGACGACCACGTCACGACCGTATACAGTGGCTTGTCCGCGGCGTCGCCATGGAAGCGCTCGAGCTTGGACTCCTTTCCGAGCACCGGCACGACTGCGAGCGCTTTCTTCCCCATTGATGCAACGTGCGGACGCTGATCTCTCTCGCGACGTCACAAATCGCCTCGAAAGTGTGCCAGAAAGCAAGCGAACTTTCATCCCGACTCAGGCTGATTCCTCTTAAAAAAGAACTGCGTAAGTTGATATCTGAGCAAATGGGTTGATCACTTAAAACAGGATAACGACGTCCCAAAACCAAGTGCCTCCTTTGAACTTGGGGTTTGTATGTGGAGGAGCACTTGGTTTTGGGACACTGGAATCTGTGGACAAGAAGCTGGATTTTCGTGTCGATTCGTCACATTTGGGACAAAAAGTAAAGGAAAATTCGATTCTTTTTTACAATATCGTAAAACCCGTTCAAACTAGAACGTGTCAATAGTCACTGCCAAAAAATACAACTGGGTTTTAGTACTAACACTTTGCATACATTTGCAAGATAAACACCAAGCCAAAACAATAAAAATTACTTCTTTCTAGGTCACTTCTGCAAATAAATTGTCCCGCTGTCTATTTACATTGCAAGGTAGGTCCTAACATGTCCAAACTACCTGAAATGGCAATTAATCACAAATATTACCCTCATTTTTGTTTTATAAATAACTTGGCTTTTGTATTAACCAGGTTTTCGACACAATACGAGTCACAAAACGACTCTGTAATTCCTCATTTTGCCAAAACACTGTCAACCCATAGAGCACAACTTCACTGGAAGCGCAACGGAGCAACGGTGCGTGCGTGGCGCTCAACTGGCATCGGCATTCCTACTCTCATCGTGTGCTCTGCATAGCC
The DNA here is from genome assembly GCA_023334315.1 of Globisporangium alternatum. Taxonomy (NCBI): domain Eukaryota; phylum Oomycota; class Peronosporomycetes; order Pythiales; family Pythiaceae; genus Globisporangium; species Globisporangium alternatum. Next base: position 10,376 of record JAASGT010000884.1, read on the forward strand.
ATCTGATTGTGTGTGCGCCGCGCATAGTGTTCCTGCTCTTAGTGGTGTAATAGAGGCAGCGGACCAATGGCGAAAAGCGTGATGAAGCTCAAGACGCAGCAGCGCTCCATCGTGTACGTGTGATCCCGCATCTACTGTCTGTTGCCAGCCCCCAACACGATGGTGAAGCTTATGTTATTCATCACTTGCGTTGGCGCTTGCTGCGGTGGGTATGCAAATGTACAGGTCATTCTTCACGACGCCGACGGCCAAGCGGAAAGCCGTCGACGCTGAAAAGGACAGCGCAGATGCAGACGAACCAAAGAAAGCGGCACGAGCAGATGACAAAGCCGAAGATGATGATGAGGAGGACGTGAAGCCCACAGCTGCAAAGAAAGCGAAAGCCACGCCAGCAGCACAGGTGTCGCCTCGTAAGGCGCGCAAGCCTGCAGAAGCAGCAGTTGCAGGTGAGGATGATGCGAGTGAGGAGCCTGAGGGCGACGACGCGGACGTGGAGATGGAGATGGAAGAATCGGGCGTCGCAGACAAGAAGCCAGCGACCGAAGTCGCGGGCAGCGACGAAGACGTCCACGTGGACGTTGAGGAGGAAGAAGAAGAGGAAGCAGTGAAGGGGGCGCCAGCGAAGGCCATGCGTACGTTCATGTGACGCGTTGCTGCTAATGATCTCCTGTGTTGTGACTGAGCTAATGTGTCTGTTTCGAACATTTTGCGTATCGAGTGTAGCTGGTCGACGACGCCTGCGCAAGCGTGTGGACGACAGCGACGACGAGGACGACGACGAGGACTTTGGCTTCACGAAGAAGAACCCTCCTGCGAAGGAGAAGGCTGCAGCAGCAGTCGCGTCTACGAAAGAGGCGCCGATTGATCTCGAGTCTTCCTCCGCTGAAGAAGAAAAGGTTCCAGAAGTCAAGGAGAAGCCGAAGATGCCAGTCAAGTCTTCGAAAAGGTCATCGACGCCTGTGAAGAAGACGAAGCAGCCGGAGAAAGAAGAAGAAGAGGCGAAGCCAGAGCCATCTGCTGAGGAAGAAGTCGAAGCTTCACAGTCCAAGGATGAAGTGAAAGAGACACCGAAGAAGGAGAAGAAACCTGAAGTCAAGGCCAGCAAGCCTCAGTCAAACGGTATTGGGTTCTTCACGGCCCGCAGCGACAAGAGCCCCAAGAAGAGCACCTCAAACGAGCCCAGCGACGAAGTCAAGACTGACAAGCCAGCCGAAACCACCGCATCAGCTGATGAAGACGAGGACTCGTCCACCATTCATTACTCGGCGCTAGCGCACCTGTTCAACACGATCGAAGCCACGTCCAGTCGCCTCGTGATCCAGGACCTGCTGCTCAAGTTCTTCCGCGACGTACTCCGCCGCGCGCCACAGGACTTGCTCGCGTGCATCTACCTCTGTGTGTGCACGGACCTCGCGCCGCCCTTCGAGAACCTCAAGATCGGCATCGGCGACGCGATCCTCATGAAGGCGATCGGCGAGGCCACGGGCACGAACCCCAAGTTCATCAAGGACATGTACCAGAAGGAGGGCGACCTGGGCAAAGTGGCACAGAACGCGCGCTCCAAGCAGCACACACTCTCATTTGCGTCCACAAAACCCGCGGTGGCCAAGCCGAGCGTGCTGGGCGTGCAGGACGTGTACAACCAGTTCGTCAAGATCGCCAAGATGGCAGGCAACAACTCGCAGGCGCAGAAGTGCTCGATCATCAAGAGTCTGTTGGTCAAGTGCGAAAAGGACCGCAAAAACTCTTCGAGCCCGAGCTCGGCGGCGGCCGAGGGTGCCAAGTACATCATCCGTGGACTGCAGGGCAAGCTGCGTATTGGACTCGCGGAGAAGTCAATCCTCATTGGCCTTACGTACGCGTTCATGCTCGAGAAGGACCAGAGCGAGAAGGACAAGCAGCAGGAGGCGCTCGCGAGCATCAAGAAGGCATTCGCCGAGTGTCCGAGCTACAATGCACTCGTGGACGCGTTCCAGCAGGTGCAGCAGGAGACCCCAACGAGTCCGCTGCTGCGCGTGAAGGACTTTGCGAAGGTGGCCGAGCACTGCGTGCTGACGCCCGGCACGCCCGTGTCGCCCATGCTCGCGCGGCCGACCAAGGCGTACGCGATGGTCTTTGACCGGTTCCAGGGCATGCCATTCACGTGCGAGTACAAGTACGACGGCGAGCGCGCGCAGATCCACATTTTGCCGAACGGCGAGATCGCGATCTTCTCGCGCAACTTTGAGAACTCGACCGAGCGTTTCCCCGACGTGAAGCTCATGATCGCCAAGGCGGCCAAGAAGAACAACGTGAAGAGCTGCATCGTGGACGCTGAGGTCGTGGCCGTGGACAAGGCCACGAATAAGCGCCTGCCGTTCCAGATTCTGAGCACGCGCTCGCGCAAGAACGTCAAGGTTGAGGACATCAAGGTACCCGTGTGCATCTACGTGTTCGACCTACTCTTCCTGGACGGCGAGTCGTACCTGCCCAAGCCGCTGGCCGAGCGTCGGTCCAAGCTTAAGGAGATGTTTGAGCTCGAAGACGGATCCTTTGAGCTGGCGTCGTCCATTGATATTGAGGCCACCGAGGGGATCAAGGACGATGCCGACGCCATGGAGGTGGCGGTCGACAAGGTGCGCACGTTCCTGGAAGAAGCCGTGCGCGAGCAGTGCGAGGGTCTGATGGTCAAGACGCTCGAGAAGGAGGCGACGTACGAGCCGGCGAACCGCTCGCACAAGTGGCTCAAGCTCAAGAAGGACTACCTTGATGGTATTGGCGATTCTACGGACTTGGTGCCCATTGGTGCGTTCTTTGGACGAGGCAAGCGCACGGGCGTGTACGGCGCGTACCTGCTGGCATGCTACGACCCAGACACGGACATGTACCAGCCGATCACGAAGCTGGGCACGGGTCTGTCGGACGAAGTGCTCAAACAGTTCTACGAGCAGCTCAAGGAGAAGGTCGTGGACAAGATGCCGCGTGACTATGCGGTGGGGGATGGAGCCATTAAACCGGACGTGTGGTTTGAGCCCACGTGCGTGTGGGAGATCCTGGGCGCAGACCTGTCCATCTCGCCCAAGTACACTGCTGGCATGGGACTCGTGGCGAGGGACAAGGGCATTTCGCTACGCTTCCCGCGCTTCATCCGCATCCGCGACGACAAGAACACCACGCAGGCCACAACGTCCACCCAGGTACGACAGAACACTAATGCTGTACATTGCTCTTGCTGTCACATGATGATGACCTTCGCTGATACTTGAATTGCTTACCTGTTGTATGTGCAGATTGCGGATCTGTATCGTGCGCAGGGTCTCGCGACAGTGAGCGGCGGTGGTGACGACGACGACGACGACATGCTCATCTAGGTTTGGGTTGTAAGAACTGAAAGCGACGGTAGAGTAAGCTAAACGAGCATTACTGAGAAGACAAGCATTCCAAGTCACGGACGGAAGCAGTTCTTTTGCACACATCGAGCATGTCTCCGACGCGTGCGATGTTCGCCGCAGCAGCCAGCAGGTATCGCTGGTGTTGTGTGAGGGCATGGAGTAGTCTCTCGTAGAAATAAAACCTCGCAATTGATAACATGTGGCGCCGGTGAGTGTTGTTATGCTACAGAAACGATGTGCCAGTGAGTGATCGTCTCACTGACATAAAACGCACAGCAGCTTTGAAAGTGATCCTTCCTGCTGAATGCCATCTGTCAAGTTCTGATGTCAGTGCCAAGCCGCCTCTGGTACTTGCAAATGTGTTTTTGTTTATTTAGCCGCGTTGCTCTAGCGTATTTGATGGGACACGACACCATCCGACACCTCAAGCAAGCATTTATTAGTTGGTCCTGGTCTCCAGTTGAACGGAGTGGAGTGCCAGCCAGCCATCATGCGGCAGGTGGGTGTCATGCACGGCGGATCGCTGATGATGCTTCCCTCGGTCGGCAGGACATAAGAGAAAGAATAAAGTTCAAAAACAGTGACAAGTCGAGTCTTCAGTACCATCTGGGTTTCGAGAGCGTTGTACGCGGACGGATGCAGCGGGGAGCGGTCAGCAGCTCAACAATAGCAAGCGAGCCGCTCCTCCTCCACCTTCAACTCAGGCTTTTGGACCTGTCTGCGAGATGTGCGCTC
>JAASGT010000885.1:0-14479 GCA_023334315.1 Globisporangium alternatum
ACACACTCGTCTTCGCAGTCGTCGATTTGCTGTTGCTACCACTGATGGACCGAATTGACGGTCGGTGGTGCGAGCAACTCCAGAAGTTCGTCCAGCTATCGATGGAACACGTTGCTCCTCAGCGACACCTTTTGACTCTTGGCACGCTGAAGTACTGACTTCTCTCTGAAGTTCTGAACTCCCAGGAATCGGTCGAAGCTCTCCAGCACTTCGCAGTAGCTAGTGATCGCGACTTTGCGTGCCAGTAGACGATGTGTCTGTACCAGTGGGTATACGTCTTGCAATCGCTCGAGGATTTTAAGGACTTCCTCCTGGGATTCTCGACAGGACTCGCATTTCGTCTCGAGTTTCTCCAGCAAAGTCTTGATCGTCGACCCAGATTCCGGAAAAACGTAGCTTTCCAGGTCGAGTGGCTGACTGGCTCCTTTGATTTGTTGACTTGCATGAAACTTGTACTCTGAGTTCTGTTCGTCCGCAAAATGCTTCAGACGCTGAACTCAGCATCTCCGGATTCACTGACATTCTCAAAAGTAGCCGACGTATCTGAGGTAGAATGAGTTCCCTTCTGCTCCTCCGCAAGCAGCTTCATTACAGCTTCCAATTGACCTCTCCTAGCAGCAATGTGAAGAGGAGTCGCTCCGGAATGGCTCGCGATATCCCTTTTGCGTGATTTGCAATCAGAAGGAAGATCACATCTGTGAGTCCATACGCAGCGGTGAGATGCAGAGAAGTCTCGATGGCGTTCACATTCGATTGACACGCCAGTAGAATGCTCGCAATGTCGAACTGGTCCGATAGAGCAGCGATGTGCAGCGGAGTCCAGCCATTGTCGTCTGCAGCGTTCGGATTAGCGCCGTGGTTCAGCAGCGTAGATACGGCGTCCACATGGCCTTCCTTTGATGCCAAGTGCAAAGGGGTTGTTCCGTCCCTGGTCGCAGCATCCACTGCAGCGCCGTTTTCCGACAGTATGTATACCGCGTTGGCATGACCTTGGTTAGATGCACAGTGCAGCGGAGTCCACCCACTATTGTCTACAGCATCCACAGCAACATTGCGTGCCAAAAGTGCGAATATGACGCCAAGATGACCTGGAACACATGCACAGTGAAGCGAAGTATATCCACCTTCTGCAACAGCATCCACAGTAGCGCTGTATGCCAGCAACAAGGACACCACGCCGACACGACCCTCTTGGGATGCGAAATGAAGTGAAGCCATTCCATCTGCGTCGACAGCATCTACGGTAGCGCCGTGTGCCAGCAATGTTGACACCACTTCGACATGACCTTCAGCAGATGCGTGGTGAAGTGCAGTCGCTCCGTCTGCGCTTGTGGGATCCACAGTAGCTCCATGTACCAGAAATCTGAATACCACTTCATTACGACCAAGTCCAGCTGCGAGATGAAGTGGAGTTATTCCTTCCTCGATTGTTGCATCTGCCGGAGCACCATGCTCTAGCAACAACGCCGTCACATTGGTATGACCATACTGTGATGCGAAGTGAAGTGGATGCAAAGCGTCTGCATCTGCAGCATCCACAGCAGCGCCATGATTCAGCAATGACGACACCACATCTGCGTGACCTTCTCGAGATGTGAAGTGAAGCGAGGATAAACCGTCTGCGTCTGCAACATCCACGAAAGTGCTTTCTTCCAGCAGCGAACAAACCGCGTCGACATGACCTTCGTTGAATGCACAGTGCAGCGGAGTCCATCCATTGTTGTTATAGCATTCACAGCAGCACTGTGTGCCAAAAGCGCGACCACGACAGCGCCAGGACCTTGCATGCATGCGCAATGAAGCGGAGTCCATTCATCTTCCATTGTAGCATCCACAGTAGCGCCGAGTTCCAGCAGCGATGACACCACGTCGGCGTAACCTTCATCCGATGCACAGTGAAGTGAAGTCCAACCACCTTCGGTAGCTGTATCTGCATCTGCGTGGAGCTCTAACCGCGCGTGCACGATGTCAATGTCACCTGCAAGGCAGGCCATATGCAACGCAGTACAGCCTTCAAACGTTGGATCATCATGAAGCTCCGAAATGCTGATGCGATCTCATATTGTCCGAGCCGTGCAGAGGCGAAGTGAGGAGTTTCGCCATCCGTGTCACGCTGTTCTGCATCAACTCCTTCGCTCAAGAGATCCCTCGCGACGATATGGTCGCCTTGCCAGCTCGCCGTTAATCTTGCAACGCAACCATCCGATCCTCGAGTGCACAATGGAGTGCGCACTGCCCATCGCTCTGGACAGTCACTTTATAGCTTGAATTTCGAAGCTAGAGAGGGAGAGCTGGGATTTGAAGCGTGAGCTGGGTCGTGTGCGTCGGAGGAGTCTTGGGCTTCACTGATTTTGGTCGAGACTGCGGAGTGAGAGAGCTGGGTGCTGTACTTCAGGATGCAGGCTTAGGACGAGCCGTGCGGCGATGTTGTGCATTCGGTCGCGGCGGAAAACGGAGAAATGAAGGGAAGATCTCGTCTGTAATCCAGCTGCTGCAGTCCAACGAGTTCAGTAGCGAAAAATCCATCGGCCCTTGCCCGAGACGGTGATGTGCCAACCTCATGCCTTCGTATGAGTATTTTGCGCGCAGCAACACACACATTCGATGGAATACAGTAGTGGCGAAGAAGATCTGTAAAATTTCCAGTCACGACTTGAAGTGGCCAGCAGATTTTTCGTGATGGAGAGCTGATGGATAGCGTCTAGTACATCGCACGAGCTGTTCAGTAGTGTCCAGCGAACGGTACGCAACTCAATAATGCAAATGGTGGAAGAACGAGTCATGAAGGCGGTTCATAGATTCTTGCTACCGGTTGTTAACCTCTCTCTTCTCTTCGCTCCAGCAGCTCTCACTCAAGGTCGCTGAAAGTCAATCTCGAGCACCTTGCTCGCCGCCTTCCGCGCCACAAACTCGCGTTCTTCCTGCGTCAGAAAGCTGCTCTTGTTACCACCACCAAATGCGTGTTCGTGCGCCACCTGCACGACCTTGTACACGTGCTCGTCCGTGGTTACATCCAGCGCCAGCGTTCGTTCAATGATTTCCTTCCACGAGTCGAGCGTCGACAGCTCCACTTCCACACGGTCGCAGATATCATCCGCACTCAGATCCGTCACCTGTTGCTGGATGAACGCGCTCACGGCCACGCGGAACCACACTTTCCAGGCACGAACGCGATCGTCGTGGCCCAGCAAGTGCTCGAGCTGCTTGAGCGACCACGCGGACGTCACGGCATGCGCGATCACAAAGTCGCTGTGCTCGATTATATCGTAGAGCCACAGCGAGAAGTCCAGCGCCACGTCGCCATTGATGTCGGTGAAGTCGAATTGGTTCAGCGTGCTCGAGATCAGCTGAAATGCTGCCGCATTGCCGCGCTCCGGGTGCGCCGAGAGCGCGTTCAGGTTCCTCTGGTAGATACCAATCGGGAGATCTGCGAATGGCTCGGTCTCCAGCTGCGCGCACATCTCAGAGAGGAGGAACTCGTGGTTCTTCACGGCGTGGGCCACGCGCAGCGCCTCTTCTCGCGTGAACTGCTTCTTCTTGTCCTCGTTGAGTGGCTCGCTATTCTTCTTCTTGTAGTCATCTTTGTCTTCGAACGACAGGTACGAGAAGTGGAAGTACGCCAGCCCTTCGGTAATCAACCGGTCGCCGCCAATGTGGTACGCGTAGCCCAGCTGGATGAGACCGTGGAGCAGCGCGCCACAGAGACCGCCGACCATGACAGGCAGGTGCTTGCGGATGGCTTCGTCGGCGCCGAGAAGCTTGACTTCGTGGGAGTAGAACGCCAGCAGTGCGTCAAAGTCCTCGCGCTTGCCGAGCAGCTCCTTTACTCGCTCTGTGCTCGGGATCGTAGACGCATCGCTAGTGTTCTCTGCCACGACCATTTCGAACGGGTCTTCGTGGTCGTAAGCGGTGGTCTCGAGCTTCTCCTTCGCGTAGTGCTCGGCGAATGCCTCGATCTGCTGTCTGGGTGCGCCGAGCTCAAAGAGAGCCACGACGCCGTGCAGCAGGTGGTTCGAGAGGTACCCGCCGTACTCCATCGCGAACTTCTTGGTCGAGTACTTGGCCGTGAGCTCCTCGCGCACGTCCTCGGAGTCCATGCTCTTGTGGACCGCAGTCGCAAAGGTAGATGTAGTGGTAGTTGAGATGGCAGCCATGGCTATCGTTCTTGTTGTTCGTAATGGTGGGCGTGCTCTTACAGTTGGTGGGAGCAAGTGCGTGTTGGGGATCGAATTGGGGAATGAGCTCAAGGGCGAGCAGCGTCCTGGAAGAGCTGGCAGATTGGCACCAGACGAGCGGAGCGATACGCAAACAGCTCGGAGGTGCAGCATGCGACAGCAACAGCGGCGGGTGTGAATGACTGGAGCTTCAACGAGTGTGTGGAACTTCGTTTCGGTGGTGGCTACGCAGACGAAGGCGTGGGTGACGCCCTGGTGTTCTCTTGTGAGACGACGCCGGTACGACATGGATCAACTGGCGGAGTGGCGATTCTACACACACTCTGGGTTTTGAGTGCTGAGTGAAGGTTTAACAAGCAACAATTGGCTGAAAACGAGCAGCTATTTAATAGATAGCCAATCAGAAGTGGGATGTCCGGATACATGAGATCTTTGTCCGGAAAACGGAGCGTTTGATTCGCATTCTCGCTCAATGGCAATCACAGAGCTTTGGCGCAACAACTCATCAACAAGGTGCCGCATCTTCGGACAGAACACGCGAGCGATACGCTCTATGAGTGATCGCCATTGTCTCATTGAAGGCAGCGCGTCGCGCAGCGCATTTCTTCGTCCGCGGTCGGGAGTGGACGAGGTCGGACAAGGAACGACGAGTTCGCAACCAGCCGAGCAGTGTCTGCTGCCACAGACAGACCTGGCGCTGCTGTAGATGCCAGGCATTCGATCCTCGCTCTAGTGCGAATCTGGGGTCACTATGGCGCGTGGGGGTTGATTGTCGCAAGCGTTATGGTCTCACTTTGGATTTATTTCTTGCAGACTCAAAAAGTCAATTAAATCTATTTTCGACCAATAAAATCACGTCAATTTTCTTTTGCAACCAATCACAGCATGAGACTGAAAATCGAAAGCCAAAAGTATTCATTTTCTTGTGGCTTTGTCGAAGGCCCCACCAGAATTATCGCTCGGAGGTGCGATCAGATTCAGATTCACCGTATCGGCTTGGAGAGGGACAGCGTGTTGACCCTGGGCGACTGGTGTCAAGGCCGAGCTGAGCGGACTGAGCAACGCGCGGCAGACGACGAAGAGCTCCGAGACGTCAAGAGCTCACTTCACTCAACAGACAACAACATGGCGACGAACGGCAGCAAGAGTAATGGCAGCAGTGCGGACGGCTGGAGCCCCTCGTCGTGGAGAAAGCTCCCGATCAAGCAACAGGCGCCGTACCCGGACGAGGCGGCACTCAACAAAGTGCACGACAAGCGTATGTGCGCTGTGAGTTCAGCTGACCTCTGTGTGTGTTTGTTCAATACCTGACGGACGTGCTGTGTTATGTATTGTGATTGTGCGGTTGCAGTGCGCACGCTCCCTGGCCTGGTGTCGGTGAAGGAGATCGAGACGCTGAAGGAGCAGCTCGCGGAGGTGGCGGATGGCAAGCGCTTCCTGCTGCAGGGCGGCGACTGCGCCGAGCGCTTCCAGGACTGTCAGCCGGAGTTGATCGAGAAGAAGCTCAAGATCATGATCCAGATGAGCCTCGTGCTCGTCTGGGGCGCGCGCATCCCCACAGTGCGCGTCGCGCGCATGGCGGGCCAGTTCGCCAAGCCACGCTCGAGCGACACCGAGATCCTCGACGGCGGTACGTTTGCTGCATGGAAGAGGGCTTCCCGTGTTTGTCACTTGCATCTAACGCTTAATGCTTGCTTGTCGTCAATGCAGACGTGGTGCCGAGCTTCCGTGGCGAGAACATCAACGGCTACGAGAAGGAGAACCGCATGCCGGACCCGAGCCGCCTGCTCGAGGGCTACTTCCACAGTGCCGCGACACTCAACTACGGCCGCCTGCTTGTGGACTCTGGCTTCGCTGACATTCACGATGCCGGCAAGTGGGACCTGGGCTTCGTGCAGGCGTCCACGCGCCGTGAGGAGTACCAGCACATGGTGCAGCAGATCACCGACAGCCTGCACTTCGTGCACATGTGTGGCGTGGGCTCGGACAACCACCTGAAGACCGTCGACCTCTTCATCTCGCACGAAGGCCTGGAGCTCGGCTACGAGGAGACCATGACGCGCGAGGTGGACGGCAAGTTCTACAACGTCGGCACGGACTTTTTGTGGATCGGCGACCGCACGCGCCAGCTCGACCACGCGCACATCGAGTACTTCCGCGGCATCGAGAACCCGATCGGCATCAAGGTGGGCCCGAGCATGAAGGCCGAGGAGCTCGTGCCGCTGATTCGCAAGCTCTGGCGCGACCCGGAGCAGAACCCGGGCAAGATCACACTCATCACGCGCTACGGCAACGCCAAGGTGTCCGAGTCGCTGCCGCAGCACATCGCGGCGGTCAAGGCGGCGGGCCTTAAGGTCATCTGGGCGTGCGACCCGTGCCACGGCAACACGATCACGGCCGAGAACGGCTACAAAACGCGGCCGTTCGACCGCATCTTCGGCGAGCTCAAGCAGACGATCGAGATCCACCGCCGCGCTGGCTCGAGCCTCGGCGGCGTGCACTTTGAGCTCACGGGCGAGAACGTGACCGAGTGCATCGGCGGACCCGAGGGCATCAACGAGGTGGACCTGCCGCTGCGCTACACGAGCTACTGCGACCCGCGTCTCAACTACTCGCAGAGCATGGAGGTCGCCTTCCTGCTCGCCAAGAGCCTCTCGATCAACCGCGAGCTCGCGCCGCTGAACGAGAAGGTGGCGCGCCAGCGCAAGCGCCCGATCAGCGACGTCACATTCGAGAAAGCTGCGACCGCCAAGCAGCAATAGCTTAGCTTATTAGCGACACATACAGTCGCGTGTAGGTGGAGAAGAAGAGAGAAGAGAGAGAGAGAGAAGCTTGCCATTCGCATGTTGGATCGCCGTTGTTGTATGTGAGTATGTCGTCATGCATTTTCATTTTTGGCTCGAAAATGCAAATTTCAGGTTGCTGATTGGATAATAAAGTGTTCAAAGACCTCGGATTGGCTAAAATGAAATTTAACCAAAAGAAATTGTGAGTGAGCCAAAACGACAAAAAGAGCGCGCGCGAATAGAAAATGGCGTCGTGGGCTGCGCTGAACGCGGGCGAGCGCGACGTGGGCCGCGCGGGGGCGCTCGGGCGCGCGACGGAGGAGGCGCAGGACGCGCAGAACACGTCGCTCTACGAGCAGGCGCTGCGCTTTCAGCAGCAGAAGCAGGTGCGTGCGAGCGACAGAGTGCGCAAGCTGCTGATGCACGCGGATGAGCATTTTCTCGATGTGGTCTCTGACAATGTGCTCGCTGCTTCTATATGTTGCACCTAGGTCCAAGACGCACGAGACATCTACGTGGCGCTCATCGAGGTAAGATCGAGTGCGTTTGTCTTGTGTACATGCGAGTATAGGCATGTTTGAATGACGCTGATCGCGATGTTGACTTGTGTGTTTCGTTTTGAAATCTTGCTTTTGCACGACAGGGTGATGCAGCGCTGAGCCCGCGCCTGCAGTACTTGTGCCAGAAGAACCTGGCGATGCTCGAGTTCGAAGCGCGCGCGTACGAAGTCGCACTCCAGTATTTCGCCAATGTATGTGTGTGCTGTTATCCAGAGGGTGCTGTGAGTTATAGTGGCGTTGCAATGTTGCTCATCGACTGCAATCGTGTTTTGAATTGATCAGGCTCTTGAGCTTGATGGCACGGATGTAGTTGTGTGGTACCAAATGGGGAAGGCGGCTGTGGAGACTGGAAGGTACGTTGGGCAATCACTGGCTTTCCGTTTGTGTGTGTTTGTACTCATACTTAACTTTCGACTCATCGTTTTTCCTTTCAGGTTGTGGCTCGCGCGCAGGATGCTAGAGGAAGGATTTCAAGTGGATGGCTCATACTGGCCACTAACGCAGACTCTCTGCGAAGTGTTGTTTGAAATCGGCGATTACGATGAGTATGAGCGCATCGCGAGCCACGTTCGAGAGCATGACCCGCAGTGCCCGTCGATTCGACTCTTGGATTTGAAGCTTGCCGCTCTGTCAAGATCTGCTGCTGATAGCGATAACACTGGGGAGAAACTCAATAGCAGTAGCAGCAACAAATTGCAAGTGCGTCGTGTGGGATCCAAGCAGGCGAAAGCTCCTGAAGCTCGTGAAATGAAGTTGATGAAGCGAGCTCGAAAGGGACTAGCTCACCTGGAGGACATCGCTGCTGACGCATTGAAGAAGCGACGAGTGCTCTACGGTGACATCCAGCAAACTCTGACGCAGAATTCGCAACCTGTAGAATACCTCCTGGAGAAAAACTCGTGGCAGAATCTCGGAAAGCTGCTGCTTCAAGTGTACGAAGATGCGAGCAGCGAGAGCAAGCAGGCAATGACGCATGCGAACGTTCGGATCACAGTCACGGATTTCGAAGAAAGCACGGATTCGGAAGCTTTAGCTGCTGCAGTGGTTCCAGCGATTGAGAAAGAAGTGGAGATTGTCGATGTTGACGGAGATGAGGAGGAGGCGAATGCCGAGGCAGATACGACAGAGGTTCCTGGAAGTCAAGCTGAAACAACAGAACAAGCTCAGGGACGCCAGTCAAAGAAGAAGCGGACTTCATCGTTTGCCGCATCCGAGTCAGTTGCTGGCGCTGTTCCAAGCGACAATGACACCCAGGACAGCGGGGTGGCGACGAGCGAGCTCGATGAACCTCAACCAGCGAGACGGAAATCCCGTCGTCACGAAGAGCGTCTGCGTGAAGAGCATGCAGCGGCAGTGAAAATCGCGCTCGAGAAGAACTTGGCATATCGACTTCAGGCGTTTTTGCCCGAGTCGTGGAGTCGACAGCTGGCAAATGCAACCGACAAGTCACCAGAGAAGCTCGCGAGCTGGTCTCAGCAGTTTGCTCTCAAGCTCACTGGTTCAAAATTCCAGATCTGCGATCAATCGAACAATCCTCTGCACGAGTTTGATCTGTTCATGGTGGCAGGAAGCGACGCAGTCGGTCAAGAGCTCAGCAACGGCAGCGGTAGTTCTGGTGGACCTTCAAGGAAGAGTCAAGACGGCAGCTCGATCGAGGACAACAAGGCAGTGAAACTCTCAAAGCACCAAATCGCAGAGTTTGTCTCGCGGATCTCCGGTCACGCACCTGGCGCGATAACGCTGCTGAGAAAATACCTGAACCAGTGTGGAGAGTGGGCTCACATGAGGCTCGTGGCGGACGACGATGAGATTCATGCGATCTGCTTTTGGGCAGAGAAACTCATCGGCGGTGGCTTGGATGGACATCAGAAGCAGTCGCAAGGAACGGTCGGGCTTGCAGCGATTGCAGAACAAAGTGGGCTCACCCCACGCGCAAAGCTTTTTTTGCTGGAGCTAAAGTTCGACAAGCTGATCCGACAACCTGCTCACGGCAAACAGCGGAAGAAGCAGCGCCAGCGACTCCACACGCTCATTGCAACCGCTGACAGCCTCCTGCTGGAACTTTGCTGGGCTGACGAAGTCGACGGACCGGACGAGTACATCGAGACAGTCAATGCTGGACTGGTGCGCCTGTTTTGGTTACTTGCGCGCATGCACGAGCGTTGTGGACGAGCTACTATTGCCAAAGAGTACTTCGTCAAGTGTCAAGAAACGATGCTGGCAGGTCACTGTGAAGACGAAAGCTCTACTGGCACGAGTGGAGCGACGATTTCCCTTCCAAACCAGAAGGTCGACGGTGAAATTTCTTTAGAAATCCTAGAAGAGAAAATCTCCGGTCTTCAGTACTCGGACGTCTGCTCTGAAGCGCGACGCTGCTTTGCTGCTGAGAACTACGATCAAGCCGTCTCGCTGCTGTTGGGGCATTTCTTTCCAGTCAAACAGCAGCCTCGACTTGTGGATCTTCTTCGAGAGTTCGAGTTTTCGGAGTCGGTGTCGGAGAACGAAGACCGCCGTCTGATTGACATTCTGACGGAGTCGTTCACCAAGAGCTCAACGCATTCCGCGGACGACGCACTGCTGTTCCTGGTTACACTGCTGTTCCATGTGACGAGGTTCATCGATGACCTCGACAAGAATGAAGAAGTCAGCGGAGCTCTTCACCCTGAGCACATCCTTGAAAGCGGACTAAATGCGATCAAGTTCATCCTGAGCCAGCTTGAAGATAATGTGTCGGAGCGTGCTGTCAGTGACAGTTATCAGCAACTGCTGCAGGTGTGCTGTTTGAACTGTTTGAAGCCGTCGATTCTGCTCCTGTTCGACGCACCGAAAGAAGTGTTCCGGTCCATCTGTGCAGCGGTAATTCGAAGCGAGGAGGCAGCTTTCAACGAGAAGGAAAATGAGCGCACCAGCGAGCATTTGATGGTGATCGAGGCGGTCGCGAAGACGTTCCACACAATTCGCTCGTTTAATGAAGCCAACTTCCGGGACCTATTCGCAAAGTTGCCGTCGCCTGTGAACAAGAAGAAGCAGTCAAGACGAGATCGCGTCCGTGCTCTGTTGGTCGAGCTGCTGCGATTCCTGAACTGGTTCTTGCGCTACAGCAAGCTATCGGTGGCAGCAGGCATGAACGCGCATAAGAGTAGCGTCCTGATGCTTCATTGTCGCACGATGATGAAAGAAGAAGAAGAAATCATTTCTCGACGGGAAGACAAGACAGCGCGGCTGCTGTTTGGGAATGCGGCAATCCTGTTTCTGCTTCTCTGCTCTGCCTCGCTGGGCAAAAGTGTTGACGAAGCTCGCAGAACGCTGGCAGACCTGGTCTCGCTCTTGCACAACCGAATGGGACAATACGGAATCTGCGGTCTCGGCTACTTCGAAGGCGTGAACGGTGCGCTTGGAGCAGGATCGGAAGGATCGTGCTTTCTGGAGACGAGCGTGTGGGCTCTGAGCAAGTACACGGATGCAAATACTGCTCAAGATACAAGCAAAGGGAAATCCAGTGACAACCAGACCGATTCCGAGAACGACGACGACGACGAAGACTCGCCCTTCAACAAAGAACTGGCTCAGTGCTATCATTGCATGTACGATGTGCAGATCCTACCGGCCCGCGAAGACCACAAGACCGGCAACAGCTTCGCACTGCTCCTGTCGGATACTCGGACAAAGCGACCGAAAGCGATGCAACTTGCTCAATTTGCTGTTCCGATTTTGCTTTCAAGACCACCGAAGAACAACAGCCAGAAAAGGGAGAACCTAAAGCTACTCTGTGCAATTAGCGATGCACTCAAAGAGACCCACTCGATGGAGCACGCTCAAGCTCGCCTGCATCCGCAAGAACTGCAGTCTTATCTCGCGCCTTCGAATCTGCTGGAGTGGGATGGTCAGTTTCCTGCGTTTGACAGTGACATCCAAACCTCAAGTGAAGCAGATAAGAGTGGTTTCCACTCACCGCTGGATCATTTGTGGTATCTTCTGGGCGAGAATTTCATTCTTTCACGAGCTCGCCGGCGAGGAAACGCGACCGAGCTGATGGATATGGAGATCCGCGTGAAGGAGCGCGTCGCGTTTTTGATGATCGACGTGCTGTATTACTGCCCAGGACGCGTCAAGTCGTGGATTCGACTGGGGAAGACGATGAAAGAGCTCTACCACGCCACCTCAGACGCGTGTGCGGTCATCCTGGGAAGGAAGCGGAAGATCGCAGCGCTCCATAAGTACACGTCGACCCTGTTACCACCGGGGTTGGGCCAAGCAGACACTGTTCCTGAAGCAGAAGCTGCGTCTTCGAGCGACAAGCTCACGTTTAACGAGGTCGTGCTGGGGATGAGTCTTTTCGACAAGATGAAGCACTGGGACGACAAGGAACCGTCCGAGCAGGACGAGTTCCGTGTGTCAGTTGGACGCATGGCAAGCGAGGTGAAAGACGAAGCGACACTAGAAAAACATGTGCAGTTGTTCTCGATGGAAGAGTACACGATTCACTACATCGTCCAGGTGATCGAGTTTGCAAGACGGTGCTTCGCTATGGCAGCACACTTGGCAGAAGAGTCACTTCAGAAGAAACTCGAGGCAAAAGAGTCAAAGAGCAAAGTGAAGAAGGCTCGCGGCAAAAAGCAGCAGAAGGGGGATGAAAACGACGACGCTGAGGAGGAGATCGACGTGTTGCGAAGTACTGTGATCGAGAGCAACGAAGAGTGCGGCTTGCTGCTGTACAACGTGCTGCAAGAGTTCTCTGTGCTGAACCAAGTCTCGGGGCAGCCATTCCCTGATGCAATGTACCTGCGACTGGCAACGAAAGCGTTCTCGTACTTTCGAAAGGGCCTCGATGTTTGTAAGGATGTCGAAGATGCCGAAGAAGTTCGCTTTCGACTGAGCTTCATGTGCGGAAAGACGCTGAAGAAGCAACTACGCCGAGAGCAGAAACACATGGAGCTCGGTGATGGAAACACTTCGAACGAATCTGAGCAGATCACCCCGAAAGCGATCGTGGACTACTTCGCGATGGCAGAGAAAGCTCACGAAGACGGAGAAATGGAGCACGCTCTTGTTCACGCGTTTTACGCACTGCAGGCGATGCGAATGGAAGTGGTGCTTCAGCAGCCCGTGCGCGTTGAAGACCTGCGTTCGGTGTGTGAGCACTACTTTGAAGAGGGAGAGGAGGATGAAGAAGAAGAAAGCGAGGGCGAAGATGGCAACGACACCGGCAACGAGTCTTCGGAGAGCCGTTCAGCAGAAGACACGAAGAAGAAGACGGACGAGGCTTCGAAGGATGCGAAGGATGAGCCTGTGAAAATCACGAAGGAAGACGTCTTCAAGCTGCTCGACAAGGCGAAACCAGGACGGAACAAGAAGAATGAGCTCGCCCTTCACGTTGCTCGCGGATGGCTGTACCTGAACGTGATTGACGCGTTGGAGTCGATCCCGAGTGAAGACCGCTACTTCCACCCATCTCGCTACGTGCTAGCCCAGGGGGTGTATCGCATGGGCGAGTTCGTTCATGGAGCGTTGAAGACAAGCAAGGATCCTCAAGCTCAAGCTCTGCTGGCAGCGCTAAACGAGCGTTTGACTCCACCTGGCGCTTCTCAAGACGCGGTGGCAGCCGAGCGCGCGTTGAAAGAGCTCACGCCGTTGTTCGACAAGAAGCGCCCCCAGATCGTCGCAATCTGGCTGTCAGAGCATGTCCCGACCGCGAAGAAGTTTGACGAACTGAATCAGCGGCAGATGAAGTACGACCGATATCGTCTCAAGTACTGGCATTTCTACATCCAACTGCTCGAGGAAAGCGGCGCGTATGGGAAGATCAAGGAAGTTGGCACCTGGGTGCTGGCTTGCAAAGAAGAACATGACGTGATCGACGAGATGCTGGGATTGACGCTGCAGGTGAGAGGCAACTTGCTGCGCACGCGAATCCATCGATTCTGCTCGGAAAAGGTCCAAGCGAAAACCTCGCTTGCTGCGTTATTGCACCAAGAGGACGAGCATGGAGACAGAGTACAGACTGCTGCAAGGCAACAACGCACCGCCGCATTGCTGAAGCTTCTCGCGAAAACGTACACCTACTACCTGGACATTGTCGACTCGCACCATCGTTTCGTTGCAGTGATGGACAACCACCAAGAGCTTCTTCAGCGTGGAGAGCTGCTGGTCGTGTACCTGTTTCTCCTGGGAGCTGTCGAGTTCCCGGGCGAATTCCCCATTCCAGACAGCTATGACGACACACCAGACGTTGCATATGACTTGAAATCAGTCACCGGGAAGCTCAGGGTCTACCTGTTTGAGGCTAGTGCAGCGTCCAGCCCGGTCGACGTGAGCTGTGCGCAGTGGAAGTCTCTTCTGGATGCCACCCGCGCTTTCTGCGAGGAGAAGTGGCCGGAGCGCATGGGGAAAGGGAAGCTCGCGAAAAGCCGCCTGCGTCTCAAGGTGCCACCAGCAGTAGCGCCAGTGACAACCATCACGAGTTCATCAACTTCAGTTGCACCGCCGACTGAAACGACGACGACAACGGTGAACAAGATGTCGCTGGAGAACCTGACAACAGCCGCCGAGACTCCGGTCTCAGTTGACTCGGACATGGAAGAAGCTTAGACGAATGTCTGGATATGATCCAGACTTGTTGGGTTGGAAGAACTCTGGATAGTATCTAGAGTGGTCTCATCCGAGGTACGATTATCCACTGAAACATTAAAAGTGGTCGTACGCTTCGTGATGCTGTTATCTACTGTAGGCACATCATCTCTACCGACAAAAACAGAGAAGAGTGTGGTATCATTTCTAAGTCGCTCTCGCTGCAGTCATGCTCACGCTCGTTCCACCCATCGCGATCGGCGGCGTCTCGTACGGCCGCTTTGTGAAGAAGCTGACGACCCAGGTGCAGAAGCAGTTGAGTGAAGCCACGGAGATCGCCGAGGAGAAGCTGAGCAACATCCGCGTCGTGCGATGGTTCGCCAAGGAGGAG
>JAASGT010000886.1:0-14459 GCA_023334315.1 Globisporangium alternatum
CGCTTCGTCGACGGTGCTCACGATCGCGCATCGTTTGGACACGATTCTGGACTCGGACAGGATTCTGGTGCTCGATGGCGGCCGCATCGTCGAGTTTGAGTCGCCAGAGGTGCTCGTGAAGAAAGGCAGCGGCCATTTCTTTGATCTGATGAAATAGGGAGGGTACCTCGACAAGTTCATGGCCTCGGCGTCCAACTAACTCTGCAAGCCATTCGCAGATGGATGGATAGGTTCGACTGATCACTTACGGCTAGTTGTTCGTGCGCTTCTATCGCCATCGCATTCATACTAACTCAAAATACCCCCTGTGATTCGTGGACACTGACTTGATATGTGTCAGCATTTGTACTCCGGAGTACTGCTGGTCTCACCAAGAAGCGAGTTGATCTGGCAGCAGGACGGTCATAGTGGGGTTATCACAGCCGACGACAAGACGCCTCGAAAGTAATGGAGAAGGTCTCGGTTTACTTGCTCCAGCACTCGATTGAAGCCAGTGCGCAGGGCCGTGCTCAGTGTGGCGTCGTCCTTATTGGCGCTTTGGCACTTCCGACGCACGTACCGGAGCATCCGAAGCGCGTGGTCGAGCGCGCGATTCTCCACTTCGAGCAGGATCCTGGAGTAGATCGAGTCAAAAGCATGGTTCTGGGAAGTCTGAAGCAATAGATGGTCACTCTCGCCGACGTCGACGTCGACAACGGTGTCCAGCGCGTGCACAGCTGAACGAACAGTCTCCAAGAGGCTTTGGAAAAGCTCTTCAATGGTCTGCAGCGGCTTCGACACTTCCGTGAGCTCGGCATCTCGCTCTCGTGCCTGTGCTTTCGAGTCTGGAGGCGCTGGAAGGTGATGTCTGTGAGCGACTACTGACGAGGAAGCTTTGGATTTCTTTGCGTGCCGGTCGATCTCCTTGCGAAGCGTGAATGGGAGCGCGTAGTATACGTCCGAGTCGATCTGCGACATCCGAATGTCATCGAGCGCATTCCCGGCATCCGAGTACTGGTGGGCGGTTGTACTCGTGTTGCTCAAAGGGTTGAACACATTTCGCGTTCGAACAGGCTTCTGTAACGGCTTCTTCCCTTTCGACCCCAACGGCAGTGCTCCAATATGTTGTCGCGTTGTCTCCGGCGGGTTGCCAGTTGCATGGGTTGAGTGCGGTCTGTACGTCGAGAGCACCTCGTCTCGAACCCATGGTGGGAGCTCGTTCAGGACGCTCATATTGACTTGGGACAAGCCGATCTGCATCTCTCTTGCTATAGGTCGACTACTGGTAATGAGAGGAGGTTGCTTCTCTTCGTCAGTCTCATCTGCAGTGCTCGCGCCACCGTCTTCCTTGCCCTCTTGAATGACAGGCAACAGGTCTCGCTGATGATATGCTGACGGCTCGCTGAGCCAGTTCTTGAAGAGCCGACGGGTTTTCTTCCCACCGGTTGCTGTCGATTCGCCAATGAGCTTTGTCGCTTGGATCCCAACGCCTCGGAGGTCGCTGGTCGGCAAATGAAGTTGTCGAAGCAGTTCGATGCACACCTTACCGATCACTTGGTCGTCGTCGGTTGGCTCGGCGAGGACCTGGCTCTTCGAGAAGTTGTCGCACACGCCGTGCCCCATGTACTTCCAGGACTCGACCGGCTCCCCTTCTCGCCTCTTCTTGATCAAAAGCGTTAGGCACTGCGTGCGCACTTTCAGGCTCTGCAGCCGGTTCTCCAGTTCTTCCGCAAGCGCCATGAGGAAAGCGGTCGCGTCGTCCCACTTTTGGAATCGAATCCCAAAGTTCACGACCGCAGACACGCTCTTGCGCATCATGTTCGACTCGATCGAGAGCGGCCTGTGATCAATACCGCGCGCAAAGTTGAAGAGCATCTCGCCCGTCGTTTTCCCGAAATTATGCACCAGTTCACCTTTGAAAAGCGATCGGAGCTGCTGGATGTCTTCCAAGCCCATCTCCGCCAGCTTCGCACTCATGCGCCGCCCAACGCCAGGCAAATCGCGAATCGCCAGTGAGAGCAAAAATGGCTCGGCGCGCTCGGGACTGTCGATCTGGAACATGCCGTTGGGCTTTGCCTGCTTCGAGGCAAGCTTCGCGAGCAGGATGTTGTACGAGACCCCCACGCTCGCGGGACACCTGCTCTGGGCAAAGATCTGCTCGCGGATCAGCTTTGCCTTGGCCATGCCATCCGTGTCGTTCCCAAACTCCAGTAGTGCTTCGTCACAACTCATCGCTTGTACGTACGGAGTGTGCGAGAAGAAAATGGTGTAGATCTGGAACGAAACCTGCTCGATCTCTTCAAACTTGTACGGCAGCACGACCAGCTCTGGGCACAGCTCCTTCGCTGCCTGCATGAACATGCCCGCGCGAATGCCCTTGGCGCGCGCTAAGTAGTTACATGAAGAGATCTCGGACGTGCCACCAGAGTTGCCGGAATGCGCCACTGCCACGGGGACATCCTGGAGCTCTGGCCGCTCTCGCACCGCTACCGCGACGAAGAAGCAGTCCATGTCCACGTGCAAGATCACCCGTCGACTGGACGTCGGCGACTCGCGCCGGATCGTTGGCCCTTTGTAAATCGAGAGGAACTCGGTTGCTTTTTGCTGGAAAGTGCTACGCCAGTTGCCGATGTGGTGGAGACGCGACTTGGCAAAGAAGTGGCGAACGAACTCGGGCCCGTCTCGAGTGGACTTGCTGCGGGTCTCAGTTGTGCTGCCATGCAAGGTTTTTGTGCGCTGAGCTGCATTTCGCAACGTTGTAGATGGAGCCGTGGATTTAGAAGAAATCAGCTGCTGTAGTTCCTCTCGATCTTGGTCGCCTTCGGAATCAGAGAACGTCTCGCCGTCCTCGTCATTATCACCACTGCCATCGTCGTTAAACTCGAACTGCGCACTCGGTTCATTCAACGTAAGCTTCCATTGCATGCTCTCCTCCTGACCCATGAAGCTGCTTGCTGGTGCTGCTTTGGCGCTGTCAATGGCGTGATGCTCGACTGATAATGTCGTTACAGCAGAGTTGCTCTTCACGGACGTCGCGGCTGCTGACAACGGCGACGCGAGCGAGAAAGAACTACTGCTACTACTGCTACTTGCGGACAACCGCAGGATGCTGTTTGCAGACAGGGTCATAATGCTATTCTGCGTCGGATCCGAAAAGCCTTGGTACAGGAACGGCTTCATGGGCAGCAACTTGCTCTGCTCGATACTCTGCACCAGCCAGTCCGGGTGGACCACGGGCGTCGGCTTCCGCATCTTTCTATCGTTGTCATATCACACATGTGTACACAAGGTAGTCAGTCATCTGACGACAGAGATACAGAGGGGCATGTAATACAGAGCCAATGCGTACTTGAGCTGCAGCACTTTGGACGCCGGCAGGTGCGTCGCGATGATGTGTGTCACGCGCGACGTCTCGTAGTGTTCAAAACCGCCGCCGTGCAGTAGCATGAGCTGCCGGATCTCCTCTTTGCTGGGCACGGTGTAGCCGTCCACATACACGTGCACGCCTTCAAACACGCTGCTGATGCCATTGCCAGCCGCATGGTCCTTATACTGGTGCTGGTGTGACGCTTGTGCGGCCTCTGCTACTGCTGCGACGGCACTGCTCGCGAAGGACGCGTTCTGGTTGCGCAATTTCTGGATCTTGTGCGCCATGTACACGCCGAAGCTGCCGTCATGGTGCTCGCCGAGCTGCTTGAGCGGCCGCTTCTTACCATTGCTGCTCTTCTGCGGAGCGCCGCCCCACATGCTTGCCACCTTGTACCGGTTGAACACCTCTTCGTTGCTCTTGTTCAAGTCCGGTATCTTGGTACCGGTAGACATTCCGGTATTTGTTGTATGATTTTTCACCCAAACAAGAAAATACAACCCACATTTTGTGAGTTTCTCGTAATGCGGCTGAAGAAGGGCCGGCCAAACAAGCGCCTCAATGATACGTACCGACTGAGGCGCTTGTATCGCTTGCTCTGGGGAGGAGCAGGCGGCAGCAGCAGCAGCAAGGGGTCACCGCGTGCTCGCTCATGTCGAAGATCATGAGGTCGCGCATGATGGACTTGGCGACCATCTCTGAGCGACTCGTAGCCTGGCACCATGCGCACGAACTCGAACGCGTAGCCCATGAAGCCAGGAAAGCCGATCTGCGGTAACTCAAACTAACTCGGGTCAGTCCGGGTTGCACACGGGCACGAACACGTGTAGTTGGAGCGCTTGCGGAACGCGTTCACGTGGTTGGGCGTGACCGTCAGCACCACGTTGAGCGTCTAGTGGCGCTTGAAGTCCACGAAGCGCGCTACGTGCGGGTCCGTGAACTCGATTATGTCGCAAAACACGGTGACGAAGCTGTGGTCCATTGGCTCCGTGACCGAGCAGTACTTTCCCAGCGTCGCGTGGGTCGCTGGACAGCTTTCGTGTGGAAGAGCTCGTTCTCCAGCTCGTGACACAGCGAGAGCGTGTAAGACTTGAATGCGCTCGACGACGGGATCATTTTGAAGAACATATTCACCTGAAGCAATACGCTGAAGAGCTCTTCACGGTTCACGAGCTGCACATTGTAGAGCTCGTGCGCGGTCAGGAAGCCTGCGATGTACAGCGAAGCGCCGTCGAGCGCCGTGAGCAGCAAGTCGGAGCTGTTGGAGACTGCGTGTCGTGTCGTAGCTGTAGCTGCTGGTGGTGAGTTGTGGACAGTGACACTCACTGGTGCACAGCACGCAAACAGTGAACGGAGCATGTCACCAGAGGACGACACCACCGCGTCGCTCAAGAGCTTGGCATCCGTGATGCCACCTGAGCCGCTGGTGTTCGCGATTGCGCTCGAGATGGCGTCAAACTGGTGGCTCGGTTGTTGGTGCACACTCGTCTGCAGGCGCGAGACGCCGCTCTGCACGCGGCGGAGAAAGTTGAGCGCCGCTGACTGTTGGGAGCTCAGCATGGCGAATGCTTGTGCTCGTGCTGGTCTACTAAGGGTTGTACTAAGGCGCTTGGGTATGTGCTGGATGATCTGAAAGTGAGCTCCTGAGTTGACGAGTGCGCCTTAGCGTGCTCGCTCTGCTGAGGCCATCTGGTTGGCAATTGCCGCGCTCGAAGATTGAAGCATCACCGGAAGCCAGAGCAAGAGAAGGAGATGGCGACGGCGGAGGCGCTCGTGGCTGTGCAGAAGCTGCTCACGTACGAGTCTGCGTGCAGCTGCCGCCGTCCAGTCGCAGCGCTACTTGTATCCTCTTTGAGTACTCTCTCTGTAAGCAACGCATTGAGCGTACCTATACGCGAATAGAACTCTGCAGTTGAACAGTTTATCGCCACCCGAGCTCGCCACGACGACCTCACCATTGTGGGCATGTGCGTTCTTTGAGAGGTTGTATGATCCAAACAGAACAGTGCTGTTATCAGTGATGAAAAACTGCAAGACAAGTCAGTATCCACACCACACAAAACTCAAGCATCAACGGTTACACACACCTTCTCGTGCAAAGGCCCCGGCGCCACGAGCGCAGGGATGTCGAAGTCACTGAGGTTCTAAACCGTGGACCAGGTTTGAAACGACATTGCTCTGTCCATTAGAAACACAACGAAGCTTGGCCCAAACGCCTGCGGACGTTTATGATCGCTTTGGTTATCTGGCATACGCACACACACACCAACGACGTTATATAATCACTTCAACCTCCGCAAAAAAAGTTGTATATGCAATATGGTACCTCTTCATACGACAGCAAGTGCATGCACACATGAAACGTTTTGGCAGTACACCCAATATACTGCAGAAGCGTTTCAAAGCTTGACCTTTCGCCGTGTGTCTTGTAACACAGCGAGTCACGGTGGTCGCACCAGTTTGGACGCAGCAGATTGCCGGAGCAGGTGCGCCAGGAAATGTTAGGCAGTCCAAGTGTACGTAGGGATCAGGCTCTTCGCTGAGGTTACATGTCAATCCCGGACAGGGTCCCATCCGTTCTATGAGTCTGCACACAAAATGGCTCAGCTCGAGACGCGGCCGCGGGGTGGGTCGTGGTGCTATCGGAGGTACTGGACTGTTGCGGAGAACGAGCCACTGGTCGTCTTCGGTGGCTTGTTCGGCGCAACGTTTCTTTTTTGGTCGCTGTTCGGAAACTGTCGAGACAGCAATTTCTTCGGGTGCTGGGCAAGGCCCGATGACACAGGACGGCGCGGAGCGGCAATTACTGGTGGGCGTGGCGGACGTTCGCGTCGAGCGCTTCCCGAAACCGGTCGGCCAGTCACAGATACCATGACGAATGCGACAGCTCGTCAGTCGACAAGGGGGTCGCGGGGGACTCGGATGAGTGCGTCGAGAGCGTTGCAGTGGCGAATGGTAATGTTACTGCCGCCGTTGGTATGGCTTCTGGTGCTACCGCAACGGTGGCAACAAACTTAGATGTTGCTGCTGGTGCGGCGTCTGGTGGTAGTGCTACTGCGACGGCGGTGGCTTCAGCTATTGCTTGTATATCGTGCGCCGCCAGCCGCCGTCCCAGCTTTCTGGAATCGACGTTATACAACCGCCCCAAACTTGCGAGCTTTATGCCGGGCGCAAATCCCGCCAGCTCACCACCGCAGCGAGGACAGCTGCAGTTACTTCGGCATACAACTGCGGCGCGAACTGGAGGTTGCGAATGCGCGCCGCCTCGATTGCAGCCGTCAAGTGTCTTGACCTCATAGCGTCTTGTGTTTTCTGATGGAAGAACGCCACGGCTTCCTCCTTCCTTCTTCGATGAAGTTCCAACTCACTTCCATTTGCAGCGTTCTTCTTTTGCTTTTGTGGAGTGAACGGGCTTTGCAACCGTTTGTATGGGGAAGGTTTTTTAAATTTTTACCGGATTTGCTTTTTTGTTTTTCTCGACAGTTCACTTTCGCTCAGTCTGAATTCGTCGAGAGTCTGTTTTTGTTTTGACCTTTCTCTTTTATGTGTAAAGCCGGTGCTCCACGGGCTTCCACTTTTTGTAACAATAGTCAATGGCAAGAAAGTTGAAACGATATTTCAGCCAATGATATATGATTCTGACATGCTAATTGAGTTTTAGCCAATAGAGAGTGGTATAGGAACGCTCTCGAAAAAGTTAATGACTTAGAGTAAACCATAATGCGCAACAGAAATACCTAAAAAATCTGCTCTATCCAAGTGCATAAAGTACTGATATAGAACTATTCATTGCGAAAACGCACAAAAGCGCGAGCAACCCCTTCTGTGCATTTCTACCAGTTTTCTGGAATAAAAAGCAGCTCGCCTGCTGCCCACTCTCCCTCCAAAGCCGTGTTTGTGCGGACGTCCCCAGCTAAGTATCTGCCGTTCGCTGGTCGCTTTTGCGCATTTCGCGAGCGCCACTTGCCTTCTTCCTTCCATTCGTCTTCCCATCCGCTCGGTCTTCATGGCCCCGATCACGCCAGCACTCAGCAGCAGCAGCAACGCGTCCGAGCTGCAATCCCATTTTTTCTCCGCTTCAACAGACACCAACAGCACGTGCGCCATGCAGAACTCGCTCTCGTCCACCACCGCCGCCATGTCCGCTGCTGCTAATGGCGTCACGACGACCGCAACGACGGAGGACAAGAAGACGAGCACGCTCGAGAGTCTCTCGATGACGCTGCCGTCGCGCTCGCCGAACGACTACGTCGAGGACACCGCCAAGCTTGAGAAGATGGCCGCCGCCGTCAAGGTGCTGCTCGAGGTACGCTTGATATCATTCGCATGTGTTGGTGCGCAATGACAGGCACATACGACTGTGTGATCGGCGCAATGGCTTATTGATTATCTTTTTGCGTGTTGTTCTGTCTGCTGCTGCAGTGCATTGGCGAAGATACCGAGCGCGAGGGGCTCGTGAAGACGCCCATGCGTATGGCCAAGGCGATGCTGTACAACACCAAGGGCTACGGCCAGAGCCTCACGGACGTGCTCAACGACGCGGTCTTTGAGGAGGACCACGACGAGATGGTGATCGTGCGCGACATCGACCTGTACTCGATGTGCGAGCACCACATGGTGCCGTTCACAGGCAAGGTGCACATCGGGTACATCCCGAACGGCAAGGTGCTGGGCCTGAGCAAGCTCGCGCGCGTGTCCGAGGTCTTTGCGCGCCGGCTGCAAGTGCAGGAGCGCCTGACCAAGCAAATCGCGAACGCGATCATGGGCGTGATTGAGCCCAAGGGCGTGGCCGTTGTCATTGAAGCAACGCACATGTGCATGGTCATGCGCGGCGTCGAAAAGAGCGGTGCGAGCACCGTCACGAGCTCCGTGCTCGGCTGCTTCAAGACCGACCCGCGCACGCGCAGCGAGTTTATGTCGCACATCCACCGACGATAAGCGCGTCGAGTGGCTCGTGAAGACATGACGACGACGAACATGAAGACACAGAGCTGCGGATTGCGGCCCCCAATTCGCAGCTCTTCCGTGGAGAGATCGACAAGAACGACAAGAACATTTTGCATGTGGCATGATACATTTTTTCTGCGAACGGTGTAACCAGCAGGATCAACCAGGAGACTCGCAAGACGAGCTCTCTTTGCTTCGTAATGCTGAAAACAATATAGATACGCCCTTCCGAACCCCAACCAACATGTATAAAGAGATGTGTGATATATAGTTTATGCAATCTGATCTTCCTGTGTCCTGCTGCTCACTACTATTGGTAGTCCGCGTCCACGGCTTGGATGAACGCCAGGTAGTTGACGTCGCTCGTGACCCGCCGGCCGTCGCGCACCGCGAACTCCTGGCAGAGCACCTGCACCTCTTGGGGCTTGAGGTTCACCTTCATCATGTCGAGCACGGCCGCGTACTGGAACTTGGTCACGCGGCTGATCTTGTTGTGGTCGTAGTCCTGGAAGTACGGCTTCATGTGCAAGCGCCGGTGGTTCACCTCGAGCCGCAGGCGCTCCAGGATGCGCCTAATCGTGTCATTCGCATCACTGAGGCCGTGCTCAAGCGACTCGTCTCCATACTGCTGTTGCTGCTGGTACTCGGAAGACGACGGAGCGCCTGCGTTGTCGATGGCGTCGATGAACGCCCGCCAGTCGATCTTGTCCGAGTTCTTGGTCGAGAGGAAGTGCGCACTGAGTGTCTTGACGTCCGAGGCGTCCAGCACGCACCCGCTTCGGTTCAGCGCAGTGTGGAACTTGGCGATCGTGATCTCTCCCGAGCGCAGCTTGTCGCCCTCGGTCACAAACTCCTTGATGCGGATGCGACGGGCATTCAGCTGGCGCCGGATCTCCACAATCAACTGATTCACATCCGTGAACGATGCGTTCAAGTCTCGTGCTTGCCGCTTTACACCAGTGTCAGTCAGACCGCCACCATTAAGTACCTCCTGCCGGTAGGCTACGCTTCCTGGCAGCACCAGTGACAGTCGTGCATCTTCAGCAGTGGCACCAACAATGTCGAGCGCTTGGAGGAAAGCGCGATAGTTCACATCGCAGATCGTACTCAGCGTCACGCTCGATGTCCCCTTGGCGATCTGTTCGCGGAACTTGATGAGCAGCAAGCGCGTTTGCGAGCCATCCGCTGGAAGCAGGTTGAACATTGACAGCACGCGCTCGAACTTGGTACCGGAGATGAACCCCTGCTTGGAGCGGTCAAAGTCTTCGAACGCGGGCTTGATGCTGAGCCGCTGTCGGTCAATCGCTCTCTTCATCATAACCACTGTCTGGGTCACGATGCGTTCTTCGTCAGGGTTCAACTCTTTCTCTTCTTTCACGCCGCCAAACTGCTCGTTGCGAGTACCCAGAGCATTCAAGTCGTGATTTGGTGCTCGCTCAAGTCCCTTCATGGTGAACACGCTCTCAATGTCGTCCACGAACCGCTTCCACGCGACGAAGCTGTGTCCGACGCTGTCCAGCACGTCTCTGCTCACGTATTCGTCACCCAGAAGCTTCATTTCGTCCTTCGTCAGCACGAAGCCACCGGCACTCAGTCCCGCCGAGAACTGCGCTGCAGTGACTTTCCCGTGACGCAGCTTGTCGAAATCGCGGTAGTACTCCTCCAGGCGGATACGATCGCGTTTCACGATCTGCTTGATGTAGCGGATCAGCATCGGCACAGAGCGAGTGTGGAGCTCCGATTCGGCTTCTTCAAACGTGCCGTGCTTGATTTTCGCGGGCGAGATGATCTCCGACACGACATTGCTGCCAGCTCCGCGAGACGGCGGTCGGCCGCTTTGGTTACTAGCATCGCTTGCCCAGTGTTCAAGATCGTAGCAGAACGTGACGTAGTTGATGAACCGGTCGCCGTGGGCACTCGCGTAGCGCTTCTGTAGTACTTTCTTCTCGGCGTCGCTCGCTAGCGTCAGCTTGAAGATGGTCATCACGCGGAAGAACTGCTCGACCGTGATGTGTTCGCGTCGCCCTTTGTCAAAGTCTTGGAACGAGGGCTTCAGCAGCACGCGGCGAGTCGCACAGAATGAGCCAAGCCGCTGGATGATCGCCTGGTGAATCCCAGACTCCGTGTCGTTCAGTGAGCCTCGCACCTCGCGCGAGCACTTGGTCACCGCCGATGTCCCCATGGTCGACGCCACGATCGAAGACAACACGTCTTCATAGTTGTTGTTGCTACCATTCGAAGAATCTCGGTTGCTTCGTCCCTCGACATAGTTGCAGAAGCGAATGTAGTCCACTTTGTTGCAATCGAGTCCCTTGATCACATACTTCTTCACCAGCAAATCCAAGTCACTCTCCGTTAAGGAACCGAAGCAGAGCTTGGCGCACCGCTTGAACTGCGCTTCCGAGCACTTTCCTGTGCGCAGCGAGTCGAAGTCTGTGAAGAAGTTCTTCGTCCGAATCCGATCGCGAAACACGAACTCCGACAGTTCAGCTTCGAGTTCTTGAACGGCGTCCGAGTCGGTCCCGTACTCGAAGCCTGCGGGGGCTGAGAAATGCCGACGGTCTGGGGAGAGTGGCGCAGCCGCTTTCGTCCCTGCGCCTGCAGCTCCAGGGCAAATATCGAAGTGCAGCGCTCGATAGTGCACGTCCAGGTCATCTCCGTACGCCTTGAGCAGCACATCCATCTCGTCTTTCGTGAGGAACACAATGTCGAGCAAGTCGCGGACAAACTGGGGCTTTGTGACTTTGCCTGCGTTGCTTCGGTCGAAGTCGTGGAAGACGTCTTTCAGCACGATGCCTTTGTTCATCACGGCCGCAAACAGCTTGCCTTTCACCGAACTCAGGAGCTCCGCTTCGCTTTCTGTCGGCGATGTCACTCCGAATTTCTTCACCACTGGCGCCTCACTTCGAATGCTGGACCTCAGCTCCGGGTTGCCCTCCAAGCCTTTCACGGTGAACACTTTGTCGATCAAGTCGCAGAATCGTCGATAGTTGACAAACGACGGGTCGTCGGAGATGCGGTACTTTGTCAGCAGCAGGTTCACTTCGGCGGTAGAGAGGTGCAGCCCACTGCCATCTAGCGCGCGCTTGAACTGCTCGACCTTGATTTTCTTGACACGATGGATGTCAAACGTCTTCATGAACTCCTCCAGGCGAATGCGCCGCTGCTTGCATAGCACCCGGATCTTGGCTTTGAGCGAGCGGAACTCGGGCGAGCTGTGCATGTTGAGCCTTCTTCCACTTCGAGGACTGCTGCGGGTCTAGCTTACTCTGCTGTCGAGGCTCAACTTGCTTTGCTCTTCGTACTTGATCAAGCTTGAAGCTCACGCGCTGCCTTGACGTCGATGCAGAAAACCGATGCTGCGCTGCCAAATTTGTCAGAAGCGCACTCACATGCACCTAAAAATAACAACCACACGTCTCTAAAATAGAATCCATAGCAGCTCAAGCGTACTAGGAAAACAAATAGTTGTGATCAGATAAATCACTTAGCGAAGGAAACGAACCCATCAATACCAATCAAAATCTCTACGTCTTCTTCACTCATAGCCGCCGTCAACTGCTGGGATCGTCTCTGAAAAACGTGTTGCTTTCGCAATCTTGATATCCCCATACGGCCGCGATTGCTCCACATCAACGTAGTCGAGCGTCTTCAGCTGGAGAAGTTCAAAGAAGAGCGCAGCCGCGGTTCTTCGGCTCTGCGTGTTCTTCGTCAGTTGCTTGTACGTAACCTCGGTCTACACATGCACACAACAAAATTGAGTTTAGTAAAAGTGGACTCTCCAACATAGCAGCATTTTCCATTTTCTCACCTTATCTTGAAGAGATGTTCGCAAAACCTTCATCACCTTCACGGTGTGTGGGTGCCACTTGTGCTGGGCAGTCGAGTAGCTAACTTGCTGGTCATCCATCGTCTCATCAAGGTTGCCCTGAAGATCGTTCACCGCTGCAAGCTCAATGTCCACGTTCAAATCCTCAAGTTCTTCGTCGGGGTAATCAGGCTCCATTGGCGCGCCGAGGTCGTACTCCGGGTGCTCTGGTTCTTCGATCTCACTATCAAAACATGAATCAGAAGTTAGTTATCTGTTGCTCCCAGTCAAAGCAGTGTTCAGAATCTGTACTTACAGTCCATAGTTGTTCTCTTCGAACTGGAACGACTTGTCTTCGTGCATCGAGCTGTCGAGCACGGAATCGTAATCCGGCAGAACGCTTTCTCTTCCACCCTCCAACATCTGAGCATCATCAAAAACAAGAGTCAATATACCACGATGGCAGAGATCAAACCAAAAGCAAGTGAACATACCGAAGCTTCACTCTGTCGACGAGTCTGTTCAACGTCATCTGCCTTGTCCCCGTGGGCATCCTCGCTTTCCTCTGAGATGAACGGGAATTTGCGCTTCTTCATCGTGTACGTGAACATGCTGAGAAGATCTTCTGAAATGTCAAGGATGCACGGTTTGTTGAACAAATCAGGACCGGTGGTCAACGGGACGGTCGACGCTCCAAAGCTGGACGTGTTCGGCTTCCTGTACGAGATGTCTCGAACGCGCGTAATATCCGACACATCAGCCATTCCCTACAAAGCAGACGCACAGTTAAGGTTATAAGAGTGCGCACTGAGGGAAGTGAAGCATGACATGCAAACCTCACTGTACCTTCTTCAAGACTGCCGAGTTCAGCTCCGTAACACTGTCCCGACCGATGCGTCGCTTCTTCTTAGGTCGGAGGCTTTTTGCAGCATCCTCTTCTTCATTGGCAAGCGCAAAGTCGAGGGACGTGCGCGAGTTGTTGATGCTCACATTCAGATCAGTACTGATATCCAACGAGTGATTGCTTGGGCTGGGAGGGATCTCCAATCCGTTGTCGACCTCGAAAGCATCAACTCCATAGTCGTCGTTGAAAGCGAGATCAGGTCGGTCTTCATCACCAAATCGCGACTCATCACCGTTCGACTTGTCCATCGTTCCCATCAACCCAGACTCGTCCAGCGCAGGGAGAATGACAGACGCGTCTCGAGCGATTTCAACATCACTGACTCTGCTTACGTCAAGCACACCCTGTCGTAGGCAACCAGAGCAACAATGAGTCTGGTGTTTCCGAACACTTGCGAGCAAGACTTGACATCGCGTACCTCTTTGTCACCAATGTCATCCAAGTCGAACGCCTGCCAATCGCCTACACCAAACGAATCTTCGGCACCAAATGCATCTAGAAAGCAGGAGGCCAACAATCAGTCAAACACTTAGCATGCAAAAGCAAAGTCTCGCTTTTTCATTCCGTACCTCTATCAGCGAGTTCGTCGTTGTCCTGTGTTCGACGCAACGGGTCAGCGAGCGTGATATCTTGGCGGCGAGCAGTCGTTTGGCTCGAAGCGCTGATCCACTCATCGAGCGACGGAGCCGAGATTGAACTGCAGAAGGCAAAACGTGTGAGCATGCGCGCGTCAGTGATTCCAGCAGCGTACCCATCCATCAACCGCAAGAGAAGCATACACACACAAACGCGAAATACAACCACTCACTCGATCGAGTACGTCAGCTCGACGTCGAATTCGCCAAAGTTACTGACGTTGATCGCGTGCGAGCTCGCCTGCTGGTTGTTCGTGGGCAGGTCGACCACGCCGGGGCGGAACGCCAACTTGATCTTCACGAGCGCCTCGCTGCAGTCCGAGAAGAGGTACTTGACCTTGCGCGAGTAGATGCGCACGACGCCGAGCAGCAGGTGACCCGACACGCGCAGTGCGAGCGGCACCTGCGGGTTCACGATCGAGTCGACGGAGCTCTGGATGTCAGCCGTGAAAATCTGCTGCTTATTGAGCTTCTTGTCCCAGTGCGCAGCCAGCCAGATCTTGCCCAGCGGCCCCTTCTTCGCGAGGATGATCTGCGAGTAGAACATGGCGGCGACGGTCTACACGAGCGGTTGAGCTGGGCGGCGTCACGTGTGCGAATGCGCGCGCTTGCTTGCTTTCCCTTCGTCACGGCAGCGCTTGCTTTCCTTTGAAAAACCTTCAGTAAGGTGAAAACTGCCGACAGATTTTCAAACACGTTGGCTCGCAAAACTCTGTCATGACCAACGTGGTTCTTATATAACTTCCTTCCTGTTGTTTGTACCAGCTTTTTTATTTTACGAATATATACTGTCCAAAAACAGAACTGTTTGCAATCTAA